>JAASFY010000393.1:0-23976 GCA_023334035.1 Globisporangium okanoganense
AAGACGGTGAACTACGGCCACTTGGACTACACGTGGGCCTACAATGCCTACGACACGATCTACAAAGACATCATGGTCCAGATGAAGTTCTACGAGGGCAAGACGTACTAAACGGATCGTACAACCTACTCTCGAGAGTAGGTTCATTTGCCAATTTTACTAGAGGGTACGGAGTACTACGGTACACCTCTGTATGTATGTCTTGTAGCAAATGGCATAATAACAACGTAGTAGCGTTTTCAACGTTTCGACTTTGTGAAATGTTGTATTACAATCTACTGTACTCTGAAGAGAACTCTCAGAGTTCTTGGGCACTAACAGAGTACCCGACGCCTTCAAAGAGCTTCATCTGAGCAATCATGTCGTAATAGATCTTGTCGGCCGCGTTAAACGCCCACGTGAAGTCCAAGTGGTTGAACGGTACGCTCGTATCGGCGATGATCGTGCCCTTCGGTAGGCTCGCGCGCAGCTTGGCGACATCACCGGCGGTTGCGAGCCAGTCCTCTTCACCGGTGAAGAAGGCCGTGCGAGGGTACTTCATCAGGCTCAAGTCGAAGGCTGGCGGCTCAAGGGCGCCATAGACCTCCTTGTTCTTGCAGATCACTTTGGGACAAAACGAGATCGGCAAGAGCTTGGAGCACTTACAGCCGTAGTCGTACTGGCGGAACGTGTTGTCGCGAATGCCCTGGGCGAAATGGCCCATGTTCTTCACTGAGGTCCCCGCGGGCGTCTGAGAGATGTACACGTGGATGCGGGAGTTGTTGACGTTCTTTGACGGGCCTGTGAGCGCGTTGATGATGCTGTCGCAGGCCACGTCCACGAACGCACAGCCGTACTTGCCGATGATATCCTGTATGAGCGGCGTCTTGCCGAAGAACTCGTCAAGGCCCAGGAGCTCAAAGAGCTTGTCTAGGTACGTCTTCGCCAATGCGATAAACACGGGCGACGTGGTGGATCCAACGTAGGCCACGGGCGCTAGGGCCCCAAAATACGACACACGCTGTGCGACCTCCTGGTTGAGCGAGAAGCCCGCGAACGCCTGCATCGTGCCCTCCGAGTGGCCAATGTAGCTCAGCGTCGGTCGCTTCGAGGCGTTAAGTACGTAGTTGACCATCGCGGGCAGGTCGTACTTGGCCATGTCTTCGAACGAGAAGTCCCAGAACGCGTCGTCCTTAGTCGTGTAGTCCAAGTGACCGCGCGACCACGTCGTGCCGCGGTTGTTGCCAAGCCAGACGTCGTAGCCAGCGTCCGCGAGGATGTACGCGAGGCTCTGGGTGCGGTAGTTGAGCACGAACGTGTAGCTGCTGTCCAGGAGGCCGTGGATGAGGTACACGGCGGGCTTATTAGCGGCAGCTCTCACGTTCTTCTGGGTCTCGTCGAAGGATTTCGGGAGGCGGTACATCGTAAGCACGTAGCGGTCGGCTGTGGTGACGTTGTGCTCTTCAACAGCGTAGCCACGCTTCTGGATCAGTTGCTTGACTGTGAGGCCGGCGTCGGCGTCCACGACGCTCCCCTGGTCCTCTTCTTGTACGGAGCTGAGTGCAACAGCGCCATTCGAAGAGTAAGAGACGACGAGAAGCAGAGCACAGAAGAGCAGGTTGAGCCAGGCGAAGCGCTTGGAGAGGGGAGGGGGAGAGGCTGCCATGGTGCTCTGGCCGCGTCAAATCTCGCAATGAGCGCAGCATGGCGCCAGCACTGCTGTCGTTAGCGAGAGCGCAATAGCAATGGAAAGTGATGGCCATCCATCCGGATTCACTGTTGACAAGTGTGTGTCAAAGAAGGATCGCTAGAGCGGATTGGATAGAGCAACATAGAAAATGTTTATTTTATGTCTTTTTGCGCAATTGTGGCCAATCAAATAGATAAGATGTCGTTTCTGAAGAAGCCACTGGTGGTTGTTGCAATGCACACTGAAACTTCCTGTGCACATGTCGCAGAATTCATTCATTTTGCCTCGTTATTTTATCGAATGTCGGGGCAAGAGGCTTTGGTGCTGACTGTGAGAGCAAAATCTGATGACATCACTTCAGACTTTGGCTCGCACGCCACGTTGCCATCTGAGCAGACTGTCTGCAGTCTTTCCTCAGCGCTCGAAGATTCCTCAGCGCCAGTCAAAATCAAAATCGACCACGCGAGTGACGAGAGACCCGCTCGTGTAATCAGGCGCTCGGGCGTGAATACGATGGCCAAGTTTTTCTCAATCGCGACGACGCGAAAGTCCCTGACTCTCTTGCTTCAAAGTATCCGATCGACTCAACTTCAGCGAGGGGCTGAGCGCAGGTGAAACCTGGCAAACCGCAGTCTCTATTCAATGTTCTACGTGTTTGATTTGTTCATTTCCAGACACTGTGAAGTCTCAGCTCTGAAGTATTAATTAAATAGTAGCCACTGTCAAGTTCATCCATGCAGGTAGACGCCACAAACCAGGACTCTGTTGTCCCAGTGTCAGCCTCGTAGAAATGCTCTGCGATGTCCGACTTCCTTGGGTTCTGGGCCTGGGTCCGTTCTCATCGAGAACAGTGCTTGTCCAACAAGAACTTGGGTCATGCTGGGGCGTGGGTGGAAGCGAAGCGGCTTGGCCTTGGCTTGACGAGAGTGGCGAGGATGTAATACGAAAATGAGTGCTGGTGTGGTGCTGAGTTCCGTCGTCGATGCCTGTCCCTTCGAACTGTCTAACGTTAGTTATGTATGACAAAATAATAGCTACACTATACTTACTTCCTTTGTCCCAGAGAGTTTGCTAGATTTGGGGTTGTCCTCTGTTCCAAAACTAGCAAAATGTGATGTTCTGTGATTGGACAAAAGCTACATTTGCCTGTCCAATCACACTCACATCCATTTTTTGGCTTATGTGGACCACATATTTCAGACTCAGTGTCCTGATTTGTTCTGACTCAGAATTATTTAATTGGGTGATAAATCTATCTACTTTTTGGTCAGTTAAATGAGAGGACACACTTCTGTCTTGATTTTGATTTGTTGCAAAATTGTGCGTCATGTTTTCAGCAAATCAAAGCTGTGCATTTCCTTTTTGGCAAATCAAAATGTTTTGATGAGGTTTCTCCGCCTTCCTGTTGGATATAAAGATACCATAAATCGTATAAAAAATGTGCGCGATCAGCTTTCTCAACGTGCAATCAGAATGCAAAAATTCAAAATGGCTGAAAAATCTGCTTTCAGACAACGGCAAATCTATTAGCAAATAGCAATCTTTTTGGGACAGAAATTGCAAACTATTCATTATTTACTATAATCGGTCAGAAATTCAACCGGCACGAACCGGTTGAATTTTCTGACCAATCAACTTTTACACCTGACAGATCTCCCATCGACTTTATCTTGACAAATGTAAGTGGACGGGTTGGGATATTCTGCCGCAGTCCAATGATGATCTCCCACGAAAGGTCACACGACCTGCAGCACCAAGCGCCTTGAGTCACTCAGCTCATTCGCTCTCTCTTCACCAGCAAGCACAACACTAGACACCAACACCAGACACCAACACCAGACTGAGAGATGCCGATCACGCCACGTTTCACGTGGGAGCAGGACGCCTCGAGTCTCGCGCTCGCAGTCGCGCTGCCCGGCGGCGCGCTCCGGAACGCCGATATCTACGGTGCGTTGCCTTCTTCTCCGCCTATATGTCTATGCTCAGCAGCTCACACTGCTCTCTGAATGTTGGCACTCTTGTAGTGAGCGACCTGGTGGTGAAGGTCAACTCGGCGCCGTACGTGCTGCTGCTGGACCTCTTTGCGCCTGTGGACGAGGCGTCCGCTGTCGTTAAGGCATGCGACGGCCAGCTACGCATCACGCTGCACAAGCAAGAGCCGCATCTATGGCCCACGCTATCCTGTGAAGCCTCGAAAGCTGTCCTGAAAGAGCGGCGCCAGGCGTCCATCGACCGGAAAGTTGCTTTTGAAGCCGCGCTCTCAGAGAAGCGCAAGGAGAAGAAGTACCAGGAGGAGAAACTGACGCTGCGTGCGCAGATGGCGGTCGACGACGCGAATCGGCAGATCCTGAGCGACCTCAAGGCCGAGGAGAAGCAGCGCGAGGAGCGCGCCATGTACGAGTCCTTTCGTGAGCTCCAGCAGAAGAAAGTGGCAGCAGCAGCTGAAGAGCAGCAGAAGGCTCGGGTCGTTGGGAAACCTGTGGCTGTCAAGCAGCAGCCAACCGTGCCCAGTACCCTGAAGAAAGCAGCGAAATTAAAGAAAAGAGTGTCGTTTGCCAGTGATCTGGAGAAAAAAAGCCCGTCTCAGGTCCCGAGAGTAGCAGAGAAGCAGATGCCTCAGAAGGCGCTGCATGACCCGCCAGTGCTCGAGCTCTCGGCGGACGGGAGCTTTGATCTCCCACTGACGCCGTCAAAGGCTACAGAAATCAAAGTCTCAGTCACAAATGAGATATTCGCCGATGACGATCACGTGCTGGACAGTGAGCATGACTACGACGATGCAGCTGATTCCCATGAGCCACTGAGTGAAGGTGAACGACACCAAGAAGCCCTAGAGACACCATCGCCATCAGCGCTTCGACCAACGATCATCCGAGTGGTGGCCGCTGTGAAGGCAATCCCAGCGCCACGAGAGACGCTCCAGTCCGAGATCCACTTCACGCCACGCGCATTCCCAACCCCGTCGCGCGAGTCCAAGGCCGCCGAAGAGGAGGACTGGCTGCTCAAGAACCGCAAGCACCTCAGCAGACACAAAGGGCTGCGTGGCGCAGGCGCCTACGACATCAGCGAGAGTGATCGTACGTGGTTCTCGTACTCTTAGTGCCTATGCCTAGGCTTGTGTCCACTCACTGTGTGTGTTTATGCTGACTGATACATAGCGATGTGGCTCAAGGCCAAGGGCGACGATTTCTATCGCTCGAGGGACTACCAGAGCGCCGTGAACGCATACAGCGAGGCGATTTCGCTCGCGCCCGAGCAGAGCGACCTCAAGATCACGTGTCTCTCGAACCGCGCTGCTACGCATCTCCAGCTCATGGCCTTTGAGGTATGTACCTAGGCTCAGTGTTACCCGCTGTACCCAGCTAACAGCTTTGTCGTTATTGTGTATCACAGGAATGCATTGCCGACTGCTCGCAAGCACTCTCGTACATCCCAGACACGCGGGCGTCCAACAACAATCCGAGCCATGATGGTGACGCTAATGACGGTGGTAGCAGCATGCTGGTGCACTACCGTCTGCGACTCAAGCTCTTTGTGCGTCGCGGTACAGCCTACTGTCGCGTGGCCAAGTACACACAAGCCAAGGCGGACTACGGCGTCGCGCTCTCGATGGACAACCAGAACCCGATGCTGCAGGACGATTTCTTGCAGCTCGTGGCCGTGGAGAAGGCCCAGGAGCTCAAGGACGCCGGTGACAGCTGCTTTCGAGACCGCAAGCAGTTGGACCAGGCCGTGGCCCACTACACAGACTCGCTGCGGCTCAACCCGCTCTCCATCGCGTGTCTCTCCAACAGGGCCGCGTGCTTTCTACTGCAGGATGCGTTCGCCAAGTGCGTGGACGACTGTACGCGCGCCCTCGAGCTGCTTCAGAGGCGGGACATTGGGGAGAATGAGAAGCATGGCCTCGCGTTCTTCTCGGTTGGGCCCGCGCCAGGGTCACTTAAACGGCGTGCCTGGGTGCTCAAGACGCTCGTGCGTCGCGGCACGGCCTTCAGTGCGATGGGCGAATGGGAACACGGTGAGTGAGCTTTGTTCTATGGCTCGTTCAATGGCAGTGGATGGCTGACTTTGGTGTGTTTTTTCTTCGTGTGTTAACAGCTGAGGCAGACTATGTGGCGAGCGCCGAACTGGATCCGACCAACGAGGCGCTGCAGAACGATCTGCTCCAGGTTCAGAGTGAGAAAGCAAAGAGAGATCTCAGCAGTAGCTCTTCAGTGGCCCATCCATCCAAGAGCTCAAGTGACTACCAGATGCACCACAGCAGCACTGACGCCAGCCAAGTCGCTTCAGCATGCTAGTTAGTAGCCGACAAGCACGATATCAAGGCCCGAACTGGGGACCATGGAAATGGTCATGCAGTCATACTTGTGTCATTCAGTTCGTATTCTTATAAGTTTAATGCAAGAGAAGAACAGCATTTGGCTCAGGCATCCATGGTTAGGATCCTACGATCTTTGCTTCAGAACTGACCAAAGAGTGGCAACGCACTGGAGGCCTGCTCCTGTGGTGGCGACGACGACGAAAGCGAAGTGTTGCTGGTCTGGTGCTGCTGCTGGTGGAACTGGGGCGCATTGCTGTAGTTTGGGTAGCTGGTGGGGTTGAGTGGGTACCCATGCTGCTGCTCGAGTGGGATCTGGTGGGCGCGTGGCGGACTGAATCCCTGCTCAACGTCGAGACTGCTCTGCTTGGTCAACTGCGCGCTGCTGCTGAAGAGCTGCCACGCTGGCGTCACCTTTGCATTCGTGGACGTCGTGAGCGTCATTCCCGCTGGCGCCACTGAAGTCATTGACGCCACGGGGGCGAGCGTGGACGTGAGCAGCCCCGAGCAGTACGCCAGCAGTCCGCTCGAGGGCTTCTTCTCGATACCTGAGTGGTCGGCACCAGTGGTCTGAGACCCTGAGGATTCGTCTGGGATTGGGCAGATTGAGATAAGCGTTGGGAGCTGCTGCTGTTGTTGTTGGGGAGGCTGTGGGTATCCGACTCGATGCTGTGGGTACCCATTCGGAGGCTGTTGCTGGTAGCTGTTGCAGAAGTTCTGGGGTGGGTAGTACGCACTCGAGCGCATCGACATGGGCGCTGCTGGGATTGAATGTGGGATGGAGTAGCGTGAGTACTCACTGTGGGTACTCTTGTCGGAGCAACTCGTGTCGTTCTGGCATTGGAATGGGTTCACAGGCGGCGTCATGTACACAGTTGAAGCCCTCTGGTGCTGGTCCTGATACTCCTCACGGTGCTCCACCGTCACGCTTCCCGACGAGGCCGAGTGGTTCCTGCCAATGCGAGTGGCTCGTACAGTACTCGCGTCACTATATGGCAGCTGCGCATGGCGCGTCACGTGCGATGCGGACGATGATCCACTGGCTCTCGGAGCGGTGTTCACGACTGACCTCTGCACTGCATGGTGGATTGTGCTGGCTGGAGCCGGTTGGCCCTGGTGCTGGTGCGTTAGACGGAGCGTTGGCGCAGCTGCGGCCTGTTGAGGCTCAGGATTGCTGTTGATGTTGCTATTGCTGTATTGCGGACCTTCGAGCTGGCGCAGCCGCTCTTCAAGCACTTGCACCTGCGCCTGAGAGCGTCTTGCGCTGTCGGTCGCCTCGCTCTGCGCATTGCGCAGCTGCTCCGCCTGCCGCTGCCACTCGCGCTGCGCGTTGTTGTGCGAGCCAATCTGCTGCTGCAGCTGCGTCTGGAGCGACTGTACGTGGTGGCCGGAGTCTGCGACCAAGTCCTTGACCTGCTGTGCGAGCGCGTGGTTCTCGCGCTTGAGGTGGTCGTTCTCGAGCTTCTCCAGGCTTGGTTGCGGTGGTTCTTGCTGGTGCTGAAGCCCAGCCTCTACAGATTCGGCCGCATCATGCTTGTCCAAAGCTTTGTGGGCTTTCTCTTCGTCGTCCTGGTTGTTGTCTTCCGGGTGGAGACGTGAGCCAGCATCGGCGGGATCCTGAAGCTTCTCGAGAGCACGGGCGATCGCGTCGCCATCGTCACCACCCTGTTGCTGCTGAAGAGAGGATGGAGAGGAGAGTGGGGACGCTGGCGTGGTGTCGAAGGGGAGCGATGGGGACGACAAGAGCGAGGCCATGGCTGTCGCTTCTCAGTTGGTTCTGGAATTGGTTGGGTTCGTTCGCTTGTTGGATGCGTGGACGCCACACAGCAAATGCGCAAGTGAGGAGACCGTTCGACGCCGTAGAGGCTCGCTCGCTCGCGTGGCCTCAGCTGCTTATGGCGGTCGATCGATCATTGCATGAACGCCACACAAGGCGAGACGTAGCGTCCCAGCAAGAGACTGCTTGCTATCTTTGTGCTGGAGTTTGAGAGAATCTCGTGGGGTTGAGTCTCTCGCACGGAGCCAAACACGCGACCCCCCCCCCTCCCCCTTCAATGGCAGCAGCGCACCTTTCTCCGCCCTCTCGCGCCTGAAAATAGCTTTCCAGGAGCTATTAATAGCTCCTCTCGGCAGGCGAGTGAGCGTCTCTTGGCAATCACGTCCGTCAACTAAAGAAGGTGTTAAAGAAGTCCTGGAGCTATGAGCGAGCGACCACATGGCATAAGACGTCCCACGCAGCACATACCGGTAATGCGGATCGTCAGCACGTCCGCCACCTCAGCTAAAAATAACGCAGCTGCCGTCACCTCCAGTTCTTAGTCGGCTGGGGATTGGACTGCTATTGAAAATCGCCCAATCGTGTCTGACCTGATAATCCGATCCAGTCAGGATCGATCAGGATGTGCGGCCTTCGCAAAATGTGTGACGAAATATTTTCTAAACTTGATATTAAGATAATAAAGCATCTTATAAGCTGACAAAGGTAAGAGATAATACACACGAAACCCCTTTAACAGCAATTCTATATAGACTCGAAAGAAATAATAGTTCCGTCTAATTCATTTGTTATAGATGTTCACTTTCAAAATCTCTTCTGCAAATTATTGTTCGGACTTTTCTGTGCCGTTGAAGTTGGTGTGGTACACATAAACATCACCGTGTTGTCACGTCGCTCCTTCCTTCGTTGCATGTGCTCCCTCTCGCTTCAGTCGCGAAGAGCTCACCAAGTGCAAGTTGCAATTGCCTATTCGCTCACAGCACCACCGACAAGAAGATCCCCATTCGCCAGCAACATGGACAACAGCACGCTCAGCGACGTCAAGCAGCAGCACGCGACGCTGTTAGCAGACAGCGCGTACGACCACGTGGACGTGCCCAAGAGCTCGTCCTCCTCGTCGTCACTGCACCAGCTCAACCTGGGACCGGTCGCGAACGCGCTCATGCAGAATGCGCGCGAGCGCGTGAACGTCGCGTCGATCCGCACGCTCTTCGCGTGCATCGGCGTGGGCGAGGCCACGCCGTTCAACCTGCCGCCGCAGAGCCAGATGGTCGCGCGGCTCAAGACGAACGCCAACTTTTTCCTCACCAACTACCTGCTCGCGACCGCCGTCGTCTTCTTCTTCTTATTGTGCGTGTCATGCTGTGTGTATTGTGTGTATGTGGTGGCATTATGGACTGACGTGGTGGCTTCGATGTGCTGTGGTGAAACAGACTCTTCTTCCATCGCATCCAGCTGCTCGTGTGCATCATCGTGGCGTGTGGCTGGTACCTCGTGCTCACGAAGAAGACGTCGGAGCTCGACCACGTCGTGGCGTTCGGCAAGCGCGTCGGCGAACAGGAAGTGCTGCTCTTCACCACGGCCTGTACGTCCTATTGTTTGTGTGTTTATCTAGGAGCTGCCATGATTTGGTAATTGGGATCGCTCATGTGTGTTTGTTTCTATCTCTCTATTGGCCATGCACAGTCACGATCCTCTTCCTCGTTTTCTTCATCCTGCCGACGATCATCTTTTCGCTCTCCACCACGTACGTTGTCTCTCTCTTGTGTAGCTCTTCATGGTGCTTTTTATATCGTTTTCTAACAACATGTGTATTTTTTAAATTAATCTAATTTCTTAATCTGCAGGTTTGTCGGCAGCGCGCTACACGCGTTGTTGCGCAACAACCGCCTGAAGGACGACTCGTTCCCGCACAAGGTCACCACTGCGACGGACGACATCAGCGTCGACATGGTGTGAGCAACTCAACCACAAATTCCAACTGCCCGATGCTCAAAATTTTAGTAATATATAGAAAACCTCACCTGCATTAAAAGTCCTGCTTCTTGATCATCTTGACGGTCTCGCCGCGCTCGTTGTAGCCCATGCGCCGTGTGTGCATGAGCACGTCTGCCAGCAACGGGATCTTGAACGCGACGAACGGCAGCGAGAAGAGCCCGTAGGCCGTGCGGATCCAGTAGAAGAGCGCCTTACGCTGCCAGGGCTCGAACGGCAGCCAGAGCACGACGCAGATGACCGCGACGATGACCGCGAACGAGATGGTCTCGTAGCCGCAGAACTTCATCAGGTAGCCGCCGCGATTCAGGTGGAGCTCGTTGCCGAATGCATCGTGGTACACTTTCCGCGCTTGCGGGTCGCTGGCGGTCATGGAAGGCGACGATTTGCAATACGTGAGCGGATGGCGCGGCTCCTGGGGCCGGTCCGTGTATGGCAGACGGAAGAACGCGGTCCAGACGAGCGCGATCTGCAGAATGAAGAAGAACGCGTTCCACATCTCGAGCGCAGGCCCGCCCTGCTGGCAGATCTCGAGCGAACCCTGGACGATGCAGCGCACGTAGGCCATGATGCCGAGCATCGAGTGCAGAATGCCGAGCGTGATGAACTGCGCGACCTTGAAGCCGATGATGAACTGGCACAGCTGGTGCTCGTTCGTCTTGTCCTTGATCAGGAATAGAAAGAGCCACCAGAGCTGCCCGACCACGGGAAAGATGCCGACGCACGAGAGCGCGAGCCACCACGGGTCCTTGAACGACATCCAGATGCTCTTGTTGAATGGGAACAAGTGATAGAGAATGTGGCCGCGGACTTTGCGAAACAGTGAGAGTTCTTGCTTGTCACCTGCAGAAGAGACTGGTTGCTGGCCATTCGTGAGCACAGCCACTGAGGATTGCCGGAAGAGTGCTCGTGTCTTCCTGAAGATCTCGACCTTGACGTCGGGCATGAACTGTTCGATCGCAATGTCGATGTTGCTCTTGAGGTACTTGGGCATGTGCGGGTCCTTGAGCGACTTCTTAAGACGGTCCGCGACGACGTCGAGCGCCTTCTCCAGGTATTTGCGCACGGTACGGTGCATTGCGAGCTCCACGCCGCCCTTCGTGTCCTTGGCGATGTCGTTCAGGCGCTTCCCAGTCGACAGGATCATCGAACTCGTGGACTCGACAATGCCGTTCCAGGCGTGGAGCGTCGCCTCGGCTGCGATCTCGGTCGCTTCTAGCACCTGCTGCTCGGGAAAAATGTCGGGAAACACTTTCTTGTACTCGTGCGCGGACTTCTGGATGTCGCCGACCGTGATCTTCACTGCTAGGACGGCGGCTGCTGGCGGCTTGCCACTGGTAATTGCGTCTATAACACCATCACCACCACTAGCACTTGTATCGCCTTTTAAACCATCACGTAGCTGCAGCTGCGCCGCGCGCTCGTGCTTCTTGCAGAGGTTGCGCCAGAACTTGCGCATCTCGAGGCGCTGCTGCGACGAGAGCTGCAGCTGCTCCATGGCGCTCAAGAAGTGCTCGGAGCGCACTTCGCGCTCGGCGGCGAGCTGCTCCTGGTCCTCTCGCTCCTCGCGCTCCTGCAGATACGAGAACGCGAACACGCCCGCGGACATGGCGGCCGCGCCGTAGAGCAGCCGCATGCGCACAAAGAGCACCATCGAATGGCGTGGGGTTTTGATGGCGACTTGCTTTTTCTGTTGAGAAAGCAGAAGTGAAGCTGAAGTTTAAGTACGCATGTGTAACCATCTCGTACTTTAACGCTTAAGTTTAGCACATAACCACACGCACGTAAGCTATTGCTCTTGTTTTATTAGTTGACTTGTTATATTCGCATCAATTATACACGTACTTAAAGCCATTAAGTATCTATCTGTAAAACCGTTTCGATGAAAAGCGTACGTTACGACACCTTCTTTTCCCCGCAAAAAGCTCCAAAAGAGCAAACTCAATTGATTGATTCAACATGGCGCAGTACCTCTCGCAGTCGTCGTCGCTCTCGTCCACGGCGTCGTCGGATGCTGTGGAGGATCTGATCGACAGAGCCACGGCCGAGCACCTGGGCGGACCCGAGTGGCAGCTCAACATGGCCATCTGCGACATGGCCAACGCCAATTACGCCATGTACGTACGTACGTACGTCTCCTCCTGTTGGATGTGATCCGCACTTCAAGGCTAATGTTGCTGTCTATATTATTGCATGCCTTGTTGTCTTGTGTGTTTAATATAGCGGTGGCGACATTGCATGTGCGCTGCAGAAGAAGCTGCAGAGCGAGTCGCCGCGCACGGTGCTGCAGGCGCTCATCCTGGTGGAAGCCGTCGTGAAGAACGGACCAAAGGCGATCCACGCGCAGATCGCGGCGCGCGGCTTTCTGAACGCGGTCGCGGCGCTCACGGACGGCAGTCTAGGCTTTGACGTGCAGAATCAGTCGCTGTTGCTTATCAAGCAGTGGGCAGACGCCTTCACCGGCTCGTCGCTCACGGCGTTCCAGGACATCTACCGCCAGCTGAAGCTCCAGGGCGTCGACTTCCCCGAGATCGAGAACGACGCGCCAATTTTCACGCCGCCGCCGTCGTCTGTATCGGTGGCGTCACCGCTGAGTGCAGCCAGTAGTTTCCACAGCGACCTGCGAGTAGGGAACGTCGGACCAGCAACCGCAGGAGTAGCTGCCTCAGGCTTCGACGGAGGCATTGCTGGCGCCAAGCGCACGCGTGAGCAGCAGATCGAGAAACTCCACGTGGACCTGCAGGTGGTGATGGAAAAGATCACGCTCTTCCGCGACATCTGGACCGGCGGCGGCGGGGGCGAGGAGCTCGAGGACGCGCTGGACTTTCTGCGCCAGTGCCAGCCGCGCATGAACACGCTCATCGAAGGCGGCATCATGGGGAAGATCGACGAGAAGACGCTCGAGCAGTGCCTCACAGTACGTTATGGGCTATTAGAGGCGATAGCAATACTTGTAAGAGCATCAGTGGCTAACACTTTCCGCTGTCATAGGTGAACGACCACTTGATCAAGGCGCTTGCAGAGAGCCGACCGTCATCCTCCAGCCAGCAGTCGGTGGACCTCATGTCGTTTGACTCACCGCCGCGTGCGAGCCGAAAGTCGGACATTGGTGGTGGCATGAGTCGCTTGAGCTTGCAGGAAGGAGGAGGACCGCCAGGCGTAGCACACACGAGCTCACCTCTGCGCGGATCCACGTTAACCTCCATGGACGACGGTACAGTAATGCCCAGTAGGTGGGTTCTAATTTTCTGATGGTGAAATATGAGGCTAACTCTGTTGCGTTGCTTGCTCTGTGTGTAGATTTCGACGCTTTCCTGAACAACCGAACGAAGCACTGACGACCGTAAACACGTTCATGCCATCCATCCTTTTGATTTATATTCCCAGAGCCACAGAAATCAACCATCGATTTGAAGCACAACGACAGAGAAACAGGGAGGAACGAAATTGGTTTATTGGTGCATTCTTGCTTGTTGATTTATGTATGTACCTTTGTTTATAGATTACCTGGGGTGGGTGAGCCTGGAGATCTGTTGATCATATTAGTTGACTGACATGTCCTTCGTGCTAGCTTTCGGCGCTCGGGCAGCGATCCAGTCCTTCTCGTTCTCCGAGGGCTCGCGCGTCTCGCTCGGGTTGCTGTACGCGGCCACGAGACCCGTCGACGGCGTGAAGATGCCATTACCTGCGTCGTAGGCGCCCAGCGGGACGACGCGGTTGATGCCCGTGTCAAAGTAGTTGAGCTCGCCCGCCGGCCGAATGCCTCGTGGTGAGATCGTCTCGGAGAAGAACTGCCGGTCGTTGTCAGAGCAGTAACTCCAGTCCTTCGGCGCGTACTCGAGTCCGTCGGAGAACGTGAACGTTCCGTCGACTTGCTGAGCCGTGTAAGTGGAGCACAACACGTGAATTTGAGCTGACCAGTCAAGCGATGATGATGATCAGGTGAATACAGTACCTTGCCGTTCTCCCACATGCTCTCGAGCTTGCCCTCGGGGAAGAAGAGCGTCCCGCGGCCGTGGAACTGGCCATTTCGGAACTCGCCCTCGTACCGATTCCCCTCCGAGAGCTGCAGCACACCCTGGCCGCAGTAGCGACCGAACTCCGTTCTGCCTTCGTACTGCAACAAGACAGACAGACAAGCAATCAGCAGGTGGTCTCTTCGAGAAAGAGGGCGGGTGGTGAGCAGTGTACCTTGCTCTTCGTGGCGTCCATGCTAGTCAAGTCGTGCGATCTCAACAGATTCGCTCAAGGTGCGCCTGACCGAAGAGAAGGAGACGATGTGTGATGAGCCTAGGCTCTGTCTGGGCAAGTGCATGCCATCCATCCTCAGGCTCTAAAGGTAAGACTTGGCTCGCATGCCATTTTCATCCCAGGCTCGGGATGAGATGAGCTCTATTTATATGGTCTTCTCACTCACTCATATCTTCTTGGACGTAAACCCGAAAGGATCCGGCAGCTCGCTGTACTTGTGGCTCGATGACGCTTTGCTGATACTGCTCTCGACCGGTTTGCTCTTCAAGGTCGAGTCTGGTGGCACTGAGAATGCTGAGACTGGTCGAGCGGCTGGCAACGACAAAGTCCCACTTTGTGCTGCCGATGGCGTCGCCCGTGACGACGCAACCAGGACGCTGGCCGCCATGGCGTCGTCGCCGATCATCTTGGACTCGATTGCGTGCCTGAGCAGGCCAATACGGTAGAAGCTCGCCTCGCAGTAGAGCTCGCGCAGCACGTCCATGGCGTCCGGGAGCGTGTTGTCGCGCAGAAAGGCGTAGATGAACTGAAAAATCCAAAAGTCCCGGTTGAAGAAGAACGCGTCCTCCTCGACGCAGAGCTTTGGCAGCTTGGGCTTGAAAGTGCAGAGCTGCGCGAGGATCGAGAAGCGGTCGCGCGTCCAGACCTTGACGGTCGACTTGAAGAGCTACAAACAAGGAAACTGGTGTCAATTAAAGATGGACGCTATGTGGTCAATGGACATGGGCCCATGAACCCACCTGGCCGCCGACGTTGAAGGCCACGACGTCGTCCGCTGGGAGGAAATTGAACTTTTCGCGCGCCACTTTCTCGAACCTGTAGACATCATTTCAATGGTGAGTCATTCTGTTGGTGGTCTCAAAGCCAACAGTGTTGGAAAATGGTGGAGTTTCGTGGAATTTCGTACGCTTCGCGCTTCTTGTTATACTCGCGCTGCGCGTCCTCGACGCCGACCCACTCGGCCACCACTTTCTTCTTCTCCTCCTCCAGCTGCCAGCCGCACAACAGCAATGTTAGCACACGTCTCAGCAGGTCTTAAGCATGAGTATGAAGCAGTCAAGAACTACATACACACTCACCTTCTTCTCCTCGCTCTCGATGAGGCCCCACTCGCGCTCGAGCTCGCGCACAAAGAACTCGCGCTGCAGCATTGCCCTTCTGGTCGCTCTCGGAAGACTCGGAGGAGCTGCTGGCGACCTCTTTGGAAGAAGAAATAGCTGGACGACGAGCCTCAAAGAGTCGCGCTTGAAGTGACCACGACCCGTTACTCCTCTGCAACCAGCCAGCACGTGAGTAGTGAGTGAGTGAGTGAGTGAGTGAGATGCGATATACAATGCAGAGAACGGTCGTGTTGCTTGGAATCCTGTCGTGTTGTTTGTTGTGGGAACTTTGTCGTTGTGGTAATACACATTGCTTTCTGTGTGGGTGGGTTTCTTCTTGGTCTCTGTCTCTCTCTGTTGGTGGACCTCGTGGGTCTCAATATGATAATCTTCTGTGTTGGGCTTGCTAGGATTGATGACTCTCAATACCAGCAGCCTAGACCTCTTGTGATGGGACTCGAGCGAGCAGCTACCAGCCGACTGTCGCCGAGCCCACGTCGTCGTCGCTGTCCGAGTCATCGCCGCCGTGGTCCATGAGCCCAAGCGCCTCGCGGAAGACCTCGATGGACTTGTCGTCCTCGCCCTTGGAGTGCAGAATCTTGCCGAGCAGCGACAGCGCCGCGTAGCTCCTCACGTCGTTCAGGTCCAGCGCCCGTCGCACGGCAATCTCGGCGTCGCAGAACTCGCCCGCGCCATGGAGCGCCCGGGCCAAATTGTACCACACGTCCGCGTCGCGAGGACGCAGCGCCACGGACTTGCGGAACTCGAGGATCGCGCTCGAGAACTCGCCTTTTTCAAAGAGCGCGAGCCCTAGGTAGTTGCACGTCAGGGCCTCGTCCATGATCAGCTGTTGGTCGTCGTCCGCATCGTCGTCGTCGTTGATCTTGATGTCGTCGTCGTCGTCGTCCGTGTCCGCGAGCGAGACGCGGCTGATGTCCAGCATGCGGTTCGCGCGCAGCTCGGCCACGGTCCGCTCGTGGATCATTTTCTCCTGGAGCGCGTGGTCGGCCGCGCGGTCACCGACCGCGATCCCGAACCGCAGCCGCGTCTTGGCTAGGTGAAGCTCGTGCGCGTGCGTCTGGAGCTCGCGCACCTGGCTCTGCATCTGCGCCATGTTCTCCAGCGCGTCCATCTCCGTCCACGCGCGCGGCCGCGACGTCCGCGGATCCACATCTTCGTCAAAGTACGTGCTGGACGACGAGGTGGTCGTGGTCGTCACGCTCTCGGCGCGATAGTGGTGGCGGTCGGACGACGAGCTCGTCGGGGCTGCCGTCGTGGTGAGCGCCAGCACACTGCGAGTCGGTCGCAATAGCGGACCACGCGGCTGTGCGTCCGCGTGATTGTGTGGATGGGAACGCACGGCCAGCAAATCTTTCGAGGCCGGGCCGCCGCCCCTGCGCATGCGGACCGTGTCGAGATCGGTCTCTACAATCGCATCCTCGGGCTCTTTGTTGCGCGCCCCACTGTTGTTGTTGTTGTTGTTGTTGCTCGCGTACATGTTGACGACCGCTGAGGGCGGCTTGCCGTGCTCACGCATCTCGTCGTAGCACAGGATGCAGACGCGCTGCGGGGTCTGCAGCCCAATGTGCTTGAGCGGCAGCCGCCGGTTCGAGTGCGTGCTGCAAACGGACTCGCCGCAGCTGCGACAGTGGTGGCGGTTCTTGAAGTAAGTGAACTTGACTTGACAGATATTGCACCGGCTGTCGAGGCGCCAGCGCGGCGGCAGCGGCACGGCCGTGGACCGCAGCTGGCCCACGGAGCTCATGGCGCTGCTGCTGCTGCTCTTAGTCACGCTGCCGGCGATGCTTGCGCCCGTGATCCCCCACATTGCGTCACTTGCTCCTGTGTTGCCGTGACTATCATTCATTGCGCGCGCCCCGTGGTGGCTCTCGTCCTCAAAGTGGTCGACCGGGAACGTAAGCGACTTGTACCGGTCCGACGGCCGTCGCGGGGCGCGACCCGAGCCGCGCAGCTGCTGCTCAGCGGCGACCAGGAACGCGACCTTGTCCGGCGCGAGGCCGCAGTGCTGCGCCAGGTCGGCCGGCGTCTCGCCCGCGGGCGTCTCCTCGCAGAGCGCGTCCTCGCGCGCGGCCACGAGCGCTCTTAGCACCTCAGTCTTGGCGTTGGCCTTGACCGCGATGTGCAGCGGCACGAGGCCGCCCTTGTTTTTGAGCACGGCCGCGAGCGGGAAGGCGTCCACGAGCACCTTGACGGCGCGCAGGGGCACGTGCGTGTCCGTGCACGCCCAGTGCAGCGGCATCATGCCGAAGTCGTCTAGCTCCTCGGCGCGCACCGGGTGGGCGCTCACCATGCGATGCAGTGCCGACCACTCGGAGGACTCGGCCAGCTCGAGCGCGCTCTTGTCGCTGTCGCTCATGACTTGCTCGTTTCTTGTGCTTGTTTTGTGTGCTTGCTTGCTTGTTGGGGATTGCGTGTGGTGGGTTGTTTACCGTTTGAGTGGCACGAAAAGCGTATCTATTTGATTCTTTCCGTCGTTTGCTTGCCGCCAGAGACAACAAG
This sequence comes from Globisporangium okanoganense, assembly GCA_023334035.1. NCBI lineage: Eukaryota > Oomycota > Peronosporomycetes > Pythiales > Pythiaceae > Globisporangium > Globisporangium okanoganense. The sequence continues at coordinate 17,631 of JAASFY010000393.1, forward strand.
GAGGTGGGAGCACTCGTGGAGGGTCGCGAGGAGAAGTGGGCAAGATTGATGCGGATCGCGCGCGCAAGTTGCTTGTCGGATATTGGGCACTTGCTTGCTTGATTTGCTTGATTTGCTTGATTTGCTTGATTTGCTTGTGCTTGCGTCTTCACTTGCGAGAGTGATGCGATGATATGCGAGCATGGTCAGTCACTCGAATGCGTTTGTTCGCACGCAACACATTTATTTAGGGTTACACTTGTGCATGTGTTTGGATTTTGACTGTTTGTTTGTATTGGGTGGCTAGTGTCTTCTTTCGAAGCGTCTCTATCCAACTTGCGTTGGTGGGAGCGCGCAACCGCATGTGCCTCAAGAGCAGCTGCTAAAGTTGCTTTGGGGCCCCAAATTGGTCGGCTTCCAACTTTTTGTTCGCTGGGTGGAATCACTTGCGTTGAGTATGCCACGCTAGAACAAGAAGCCGCAAGTTGGCAGCATGTGGACAGCGCTTGCTTGCTTGCTTTGGTGCCTCTCACAAGGTTTCGCCTCCCCTGTTGTTGGCAAATGTGAGAAAATCATGGCGTTACACATGCGGCAGAGGCAAATGTGGTGGACAAGAACTTCCCATACGGATAACTCTGATATGCATGACAACAATATGCGAAACCACTCGTAAAAGTTGCGAAATCATGCACAAACCATCCTTATAGACAGTATTTATTTTCATACATGATCGGAGGTATCCAGATAAAGGGAGTTCACTGAAATTGGGTGAATTTGGCTTCCAGCTGCAACATTTGCTCGCTTGATAAGAATCCAGGAACCGTAGCACAACAAGTTCCTTGCTCGCTTGTTGAGAATCCTACAACAAGGGCAAAAACAGCTTGACATCGAACAAGACCAAGAGGGATGGAGAGATAAAACAACAAGTGGAGTCCTATTAAAATGGCGACTTGCGCCTTGCTTACTCGAGCTCGCGCACAATCGCGTGCTCGCGCGTGTTGACGTGCGGGATCGCGCCGGGCTTGGCGTGCGCGCGCTTGTTCTCCATCTTGTGCTTCTCGCGCGAGCTGGCCTCGCGCTTGGCGTTCGCCGCCTTCTTGATCGCCTTGGGCACGTGGCGGAACCTGCAAACAAACAAGAACAACAACAAGCAATGAGTCAGCGGCGGGTGGGTCCATGAGATAGAGGAGACAGTGGGATGAATGAGGCCGGCCATCCATATCGAACAAACGTACTTGGAGATCCGGTTGATCTCGCGCAGGTGCTGGTAGCGCTCCTTGAGTGACTCCTGGTACTCGAGCTTGCGGCGTTCTCGCGGTGCCGCCTGCAACAAATTAACAACAATCGCAACAAGAAAGTCAGTATTTAACAAAAACCACAACAAAATATTGCAAATTAGATAATCACACAGCGAGCGCACCTTTGCGAGACTCTTGGAGGCCTCGGACTTCCAGATGCGGATGTTCGTGTCGTCACTGCCTGAGAGCACAAAGTTCGCATCGGCGCTGAACTTGACCGAGAAGATTCTGTAGAAAAAAAGAAGAAATGCACACGCAACATGTTGTAAGCCACACAACATCAAAGAACAATAGTCACCGGAACATGGATATGCATATGGAGGACAGAGAAGACGTACCGTTGCATGCGCTTCGTGTGGTACACTTCGCGGCTCTTGGCCGACTGGATGTTGAAAATGCGGATCGTGCGGTCGTACGAGCCCGAGACGAACTCCTTGCCCGTTGGCGAGTACGCCACGTCCATCCTGTGATACATTACAGTAGTAGCACATGTCAAATGTCAGTGCCATAGGCAGCAAGGCTCAAGACGGCTTCAGTATACGCAACGTACACTGCTGACACGTGGTCTTTGTGCACCATGAGCGCACGCTTCATCCGGCGCATGTCGAACGTGTACAGGTTGTGGTCCTCGTTGGCCTGTTTAAAAGGAGTGACCAATGACAAAAATACAAAAGTCAGTGGCTTATAACATAGCAAGGATGTTCAGTCCAAAACGACACCAGGAGGTCTAACGTACGACTGTGAAGTTGAACGGCTCCATGGGGTTCCACGCGAGCGCGTTCGAGCGCATTTCCATCACGATCTTGCGCATGGAGGAGGCCACGCGGATGTCGTAGAGTGTGACCGTGCGGTCCGAGCCCGTAGACGCGAGCAGCGAGGCCTCAGCCGGGTTGAACTTGACCGCCGTGATCGAGTCCGCGCCCCATGCGAACTCATGCGTCGGCTCGGACCGCTGGTGGTCCCACACCTGCACCTTGGAGCTGCACGTCGCGAAGAGGTTCTTGGTCCAGTGGTGGTCAATGCCCCTGCAATATGTCACAAGCCACGTCAGTATCAATATTATTATGGCGCATTCACTACGCAAAACGTACAGGAACGGCTCCTTGGAGGCGAACGTCGAGAGCGCCGTGGGCACTTCGTCCTCGTCGTCCTTGATGTGCAGCGACCACTGCTTTACGGTCTTGTCCTCCGAGCACGAGAAGAATGTCTTGCCGCCCGGCGCGACCGTGAGTCCGCGCACGAAGCCCTTGTGGCCATAGCACGACCAGACGCATTTGCGGCGCGGCAGGTCCCACACGCGGATCTCGCCGTCGGCCGCGCCACTGAGGAACGCCACGAGGCTGTTTGGGCTCGTGGCGATCGAGCTCACGCCGTCCGAGTGGCCGTCCAGCGCGCCGATGAACGGCTTGGCGAACATGCGCTCGAGCTTGACAGCGTTGAGCGCGCGCGTGTACTCGCGCGGGCGCTCGAACGGGTGCAGCGCGGGGTCGTAGTTGCGGAAGACCTTGAGCTTGTCCGTCTGCACTTCCTGCGTGAAGTCCTTCTCCACACGGGAGATCGTCTTGACCTTCATGGCTGGTGCGAGAAGGTGTTGCTGCTGTGGCTGTGGCTGGAGGTCCGCTGGTACAGAGACACAGAGAGCGCGCTGGTGATGATGGCGAATGTGTTCACGTCACGTCCGATAAAGCTCCAAAGACGACTCGACTGGACTGCGATGGCGCCACAATACTCGCCTCTCATTGGCTAAAAATGCAGATGTCACTATAAAAAGCAGTCACTATTTGACATGTTAGTCACTCATCTGAATTTCCTGATGTGTTGCCCACACATTTCATTTTTTTGTCAAACTCCGCGCGCGTGCGGCAAAAAGCGAAAATGGCGGCCGATCAGGTGATCTACATCTCGGACGGTACGTGGATATTGCGCAGCCCAGCAGATGTTGGGAGGGTGAATGTGCGCATCAGGCGAAAGCGCTTGATTCACTGCATCGTCTGGTACTTTGTTTCTGTCGTTACGTTTCGTGTACCTTAAGAAAAGTCGCCTCTAATATCGCCCTTTTTTGCTGGCAGACGACCAAGAGGACGAGAGAGATGTCGTGGTGGCCAAGAAGGCATCGATCTTGGACAACGACGACTATGACAGCGACGACATCAAAGAAGAGCTCGACGACAGCGACGACGTCCGAGTCGTGAGCAAGCGCTCGGCGTCCTTCGACGCATCGACTGGCAATGGCAGCGCCGCCGCCAAGACCGCGAACAACAAGAAGAAAGGAGCGCACGACTCGGCGGGTTTTCACACGCCCGAGCGGAATCGCAAGCGCCGCGGCGTCAGCGCGCGCCGTGAGAGCGGGATTGCGCTCAAGCCGCTGACGCCGTCGCTGACGCTCAACTCGTCGATGAACGCGTCGCTCGTATTCGACATGGTGACGTCACTGAGCACGAACGACCCGGGCGCGGCGATCGCGACTTTGCGAAGCATAGTCGTGCTGGGCAAGGAGTATCCGTCGAACCTGCTCTACGACGAACTCATCGACCGCATCCAGAGCGTCGAAGCTGTCGCGTACCCTGATGCCGTGTCGATCTACTCGTCCTTAGTGTTTGTGTTTGATCGAGCGTCGGCGTGCAGCTGCGCCGTGACGTATCCGCACCAGTGGGACCCATTGGCGACCGCGCTGCAGGACGCGAGCGTAAACCCCATCGACGAGATGTGGCGCCGCAACCTGCTCGTGATCCAGTTTTACGTGTACTGCCTCAAGCAGGACCTCTTTGCGTGCCGCCAGCGCTACATCGACATCGAGAAGGACACGTGGGTGTTCCGCACGCGCATCTTCGCGCTGCTGCAGAACGATTCGAGCGAACGCAAGTCGAAGACCAAGATTCGCAACAACCTGATCTTGCAGGCAATCGGCTGCGGCATGCAGCTCTGGAAGCGCGTGCACGACAATCTCGATGGCGATAAGGCCAACGAAGCGCGCCACGAAGGTGAAGACGCGTGTCTCGCTGTGCTCCGACTCATTGAGATGGTGTACCTGTGCACGAGCCAAGTGCAGAACATCCTGCAGCGCATCCAAGCTGGCATTGTTGAGATGTCTCGCGATACCAGAATCAAATTCGCACAAGCGATCCAATCGCCAGATCTCAAAGTGCGCGTCGCAACGACGGTCATGGGACTCACGAACAAGTCGCGCAACAAGGAGTTCGAGTGGTACGAGAGCAACGCGATGGGGCGCGTCATGCAGGCGATCAGTGGAGGTGTGTTGCTCTTGTTTTGTACATTTAACTTGCTTCTTCTTGACTTGGTAGCGATACACACGCACACTGACGCACTGCTAACCTTGTTGATCTTTGACTTTGTTCGGACTTGTAGAAACGACGGAAGATGTCATGATGACAGACGGATACTCCTGGTCGCACTTCGACAGCTTCATGACTGTGCCACCGCAGAACGACTTCGGCGAGCTGCTTCAAGAAATTGCGCGACTGCAGCAAAATCAGTAACACTCTCAGCCTTGCAGGATGGCTACATAATGACATTGTTTTGTTCGTTCTCACCTTTCACTACACCGTGCGCTCCGCCTTCCAGCTCTCCATCGCTCCATTTGCATCACAAGCTGCGCCGAAGTCGCTGTTGTATAAAGTGACAATGCCGATGCTGGTTTGCGGAAATCAACATGAGGGTTAATGTTAAAACTGACCGCGTGTGTTGTTCAATTGCGCTCATGACATACAGCGGACAGGACTCACTTGTCAGAGACCGCGAGGATGCTGTTGCTGTCAAAGGAGAAATCGCCGCTCGTCTTATATGCGCTGATGGTCGATTGGTTGTACTGCCGTCTGCGTGGGAGAAGAACGAGCGTATCAGAAACCACACTCACACAAGCCTGAAGCAAATCTGTCCGAGGCAAAGATGCACTTACAGCTTCAAGACTTCCTGGTTCTTTCCGTTCAGAGCCAGATCCGCGTTCGTATACCTGCATCAACGAGACGATGCATATCGGTAAGTACCAGAAACCAATTTATCGTTTTGCCAGAGTGCAACCCCACTGACAGGCATGCATGCGTGTACGTACCCTCCCAGGCCAAAGAGAGCAAACTTGTTCGATCTCGTCGACCGTCGAATCTCGCCAGTCTTGATCATGGGCGACTGGGAGACGGCATAGCTGTACGAAAAGGAAGACAAGAAGCAGATCAGCACTAATACAGCTCTCATCATTGCAGTGAAGGCGAAGGAGTTTTATACGCCAAGCGTCCGCACCAGCAAGCGTTCCGAAGCATGCGAGTGTCGACGTAGACAAGGTGGTTGTTTTCGAACCCAAGCACGACCTTGTGATCGCTCAAGTACTCGTGCGTGAACAGCCCACCCATCGTATTGACGTGCTGCAAAGCATTCGAAGAAAATACCGAGTGAGCACCGGAACGACTTCATCAATCGAGAGCCACAAAGAACAAACAATGCACTCACCAAGTACGTGTAGAGCGGGATTTGCAGCTGCGACGAACGAGTGCGAGCGTCTGCGATTTGAAAATCGCCACCGTCGGTGGTCCAGCTCAACTGAGACTCATCTGGTGACCAACGGAGGCTGCTTACAACATCGTGAGCATCGAACTTGCTCACGATCGCCGACGCTGTGGGGTCACCACCATGTCGAAGGTCAGTGAGAACCACTGTCTCGTCAAAGCCTGTTCAAGACACACAAGAGAGATTCGTCAGCATGAGGACTGGCCGAACATGCCAAGGTGTTCGACGGCGTACCTCCGGACAAAATGTGAGAGCTTGACGCGTGAACAGCAATCTCTCGGATTGCGTCGGAGTGGACGCTCGGGATCGCAGCTGTTACGCCAACGAGAAAACACGTTTCGATTAGCCACGGTGAGATTCCTCGTATTTTCTGGGCAATTGTACGTATGGAGTGCGAGGTGGACGTACGCTGAAGATGGCAGGAGCGATTCTCACCACCAGCTCCGATGCTGATCAAGTGGATGTCTTTCCCGATCGCGACGATGGCGGTCTGAGCGTTCATCCAGTGGAGATCGCGGACTTCCTACAGCGTTCAAGAGCCTGGAGTTAGT
>JAASFY010000394.1:0-23960 GCA_023334035.1 Globisporangium okanoganense
AAGTGCGCAGCAAGTTCGCGCGTGCCACTTCAGAAGTGAACACTGCGAACTTCCACTAAGTTCGGACTTATATTTGTTGCGCAGACAGTAGTCTGGCAGAGTGGTTACTGCGGTGTAACTCACTCGTGTACCCCGTTACAGAAGCGATCAGAGCTAACGAGGAAGTGCGGCTGGTGTCAGAGATACAAAGATGCAGCCTCACGCAGGACCATCAAGAAGCAGAAGCGAGTGGAGAAGAGAGCATATAGGAGACTGAAAAGAATCGCCAAAAAAGGAGCAACGAGTGGATGTTGAGCAGAGGAGTTCGTCGGATGACAGCAGCAGCAGCAGTAGCAGCGAATATATCCTAACCACCGTGTGTCGCGGTGGCACGCCCTGCTCCAGGAACAAGCCCAGCGCTAGTGGGAGCCGCTCAGCCTCAGATGGAAGAACGGGTGAGAGCACCAAGATCACAGTTGGAGACGAGCTCGCGCAGTGGGTAAACGTTCAACACGCACAACACAACCCCGTCACGAACAAACCCTTGCGAGAGGAGGCCATTCGTACCTACTGTGTCATGCATCCGAACGGGCAAACCAGCTACTTTAAGGCATCGAGCACATGGATCACGCACCTCAAAAAGCGCTTCAATAAAGTACTCCAAGCTTCAAGTGCTGCGACTTCGACAATGATCAGTGCGCGAGCTGCGAGTCCAGTGTCGGTCAGAGGTCAAGCTGGACAGGTCGCGCAGAATTCCAGTGATCGCCTGGGTGTCTCTGGTATGACTGCAGCTGCTGTGGGTCTGATAGCACTTACAACAACCTCAAAGGTTGCAAGTGCAAGTGCTGCAGTAAATGAAGTGGATGCGGATCGTGATCCAGCGATGCGCATGTGGATGCACACAGTCAACAATCAATATAACGACATGGCGCAGCAAGTCAGCCAAGTGACAGAGTAGTTCATCGACCTCGCCACGGGGCAAAGCCAAATTTTACAGCACCTCCACGCCCCGCAGATACAACCAGTACACCGATCTTCCTTGTCATCTGTCCCGACTACCATCAACAAGATTGACCAAGATACAGCCATGCACACGACGCCACATGCCAAACGCACTGACCAAGAGGTCCTTGTGCGCAAGACGCCTGTCAAACGAAGCCGACATAATAAAGAGCTACCGATGAGCGCGACACCAGCTACCGACATGCTGAAGAGGTACAGCAAACTATAAGTGACACGAGGAGTATCAGATAATTATATGTTTGCTTTTCTATTGTTACTCATATGATCGGGTGTAGTCGTAGTGCATCAGGAACGCAGGTACATATATAGTCATAAGCTTCATCCACGCGCTTTCTATAGGACGTCGCGCATGTGCACAAGTCAAAGAAATGCAGCATGTGCCAACCTGGGAAGCCGATGAGCTTATGCGGCGGGGACGACGTGAAGCAGCGCTTGCTGGTGACGATGCACTAGGTAGGATTGAAAATAGGATATTTTCCAGGATGAGGACCAGCATATGCGTACTTACCTGAAACACCTCGAATTGAAATGAGGGTTTATTCGATTTTGGTGAGTAAAACCTCAATGTTGAGCAAGGTGTATCGTATAAGTACGCGAAAGATCGCATAAGTACGCGAAAGATCGCGAAAAGTCGTATGACCCGAAGGGTCATACGAAGCATACAAGCTCTATCGCTCTCCACCCCATATCAATTCACAGAGCAGACAGACAGTTCAAGATGCGTAGCGTGCTCGCGTGGAGCGACAAGGTGCCGGAGCGCAATGGCGAGAAATTCATCGTGCAGGACATTGCGTTCCGGCCGGACGGCACGCAGCTCGTGGCCGCGATCGGCACGCGTGTGATGGTCTACGACGCGATCGACGGCTCGCTACTGCACTCGCTCAAGGGCCACAAGGGCATCGTGTACACGGTCGACTACTCGCACGACGGCAAGCGCTTCGCGTCGGGCGGCGCCGACAACGTCGTGATCATCTGGACCGACAAGGCCGAGGGCATCCTCAAGTACACGCACAACGACAGCATCCAGAAGCTTGTGTACAACCCGCAGTCGCAGTGCCTCGCGAGCTGCACGATCTCGGACTTTGGGCTCTGGGCGCCCGAGCAGAAGTCCGTCTCCAAGCACAAGGTCGTCGCCAAGGTTCTTTGTGCCTGCTGGACCAAGGACGGCCAGTACCTCGCGCTCGGGTTGCTCAACGGCCTCATCACGGTGCGGGACAAGCAGGGCAACGAGAAGCAGCTGATCGAGCGCCCCGGTCCAGTATGGACCATGGCTTGGACCATCTCGAACGACGACAACGTCGATATCCTCGCCGTCGGCTGCTGGGACCGCACGCTCTCGTTCTACAACCTCAGTGGCGTGATGCAGGGCAAGCCGCGCAAGCTCGCGTTCAACCCCACGAGCGTCACGTACTTCAGGTAAGTTGGTGAGGACCAACGACAGTGTACGAGACTGAGGCTAATCGTTCTTGTTGCTGGTGATCTTGTGTTACAGCAAGGGCAAGTACTTGCTTGTCGGCGGCTCGAACCGCAAGGCGGGGCTCTACACGAAGGACGGTATCTTTCTCTCCAAGTAAGGCAAGCAATTCTACCACTGACAAGCCTCAGGCTCTAACGCTAACGCCGTATTCACACACACACTTGCACAGCATCTGCGAGATGGAGAACTGGATATGGGCCATCAAGGCGCGGCCCAAGACGAACTTTGTGGCCGTGGGCTGCGAGGACGGCACGATCGCCGTGCACTGCCTCGTGTTCGGCACGGTGCACGGCATCTACCAGGAGCGCTACGCGTACCGCGAGAACATCACGGACGTGATCGTCCAGCACCTCATGACGGAGCAGAAAGTGCGCATCCGCACGCGCGACTGCGTCAAGAAGCTCTCCGTGTACCGCGACCGGCTCGCCGTGCAGCTCTCGGACAAGATCATCATATACGAGCTCGAGGCCGAGTCTGGCGGCACCGCGAGCAGCTACGAGATGCGCTACCGCGTCAAGGAGCGCATCGTCAAGGACCTGCCGTGCAGTCTGCTCGTGGTCACCAGTTACAACTTCATCCTCTGCCAGAAGCAGAAGCTCCAGCAGTACGACTTCTCGGGCAAGAAGGAGCGCGAATGGATCATGGAGTCGCTCATCCGCTACATCAAGGTCACGGGCGGCGCCAAGGGCAAGGAAGGCCTGCTCGTGGGTCTCAAGGACGGCTCAGTCTGGCAGATCTTCATCAACAACCCGTTCCCGATCCCGCTCATCCACCAGAGCAACCCGATCTCGTGTCTCGACATCAGCGCCAAGTACGTTCTGCTCTTTCTTTGTACACGCCAAGTGTCTCTCTTAGAGTGCCACCCCTTTTTCTGTGACTGACCCTGCGTGGGTGATTGGGTGGCTCGTTCATGTGGACGCTGTTCGTTTTTGTTCATGTTTATTGTTTTCTGTTCGTGTGTCCACATTTCAGCCGCGAGAAGCTCGCTGTGGTGGACGACTCGCACAAGTGCATTGTGTACGACCTGGCGACCAAGGAGATGCTCTTTGAGGAGAAGGACACCAACAGCGTCGCGTGGAATACGGAGTTCGAGGACATGCTCTGCTTCGCGGGCAACGGGCAGCTCAAGATCAAGACGGGCAACTTCCCGGGTCACTCGCAGCGCATGCAGGGCTTCGTCGTGGGCTTCACGGGCTCCAAGGTCTTCTGCCTTAACTCGCTCTCGGTGCAGACGATCGACGTGCCGCAGTCGGCGCCGCTCTACCGGTACTTGGAGCAGAACGAGTTCGCCAAGGCGTACCAGGTCTCGTGTCTGGGCGTGACCGAGGCCGACTGGCGCCTGCTCGCCTGGGAGGCGCTCAAGAGCATGAACTTTGAGATCGCGCGCAAGGCGTTCATCCGCGTGCGCGACGTGCGCTACATTGAGCTCGTGAACGCGCTTGAAGAGCGCAAGAAGCAGCAGCTGCCCAACGAGGAGACAGCCGAGCCCGAGTTCGCCAAGAAGGTCAAGTCCATGCTCCAGGCCGAGATCATGGCGTACCAGTGTAAGTTCCAGCTGGCCGCCAAGCTCTTCGCTGACTGCGGCGAGGCGCAGACCGCGATCAAGATGTTCGCGGACCTGCGCATGTGGGAGGAGGCCAAGAAGTTTGCCGCGCAGAGCAAGATCGTGGACATCAAGCAGCTCGTGCAGGACCAAGCCAAGTGGGCCGAGGAGGTGCAGGACTGGCGCGCCGCGGCCGAGATGTACACGGCGAGCGGCAACACGTTGAAGGCCGTGGAGATCATGGGCGAGCGCGGCTGGTTCGACGACCTACTCGAGATCGCGCAGCGCGTGGACATGAGCGAGACCAAGATCCTGTCGCTCTGCGCCGCCTACTTCCTCAAGGCCGACAAGTTTAAGCACGCGCGCGACGTATTTCTCAAGATCGGCGACTTTGACGCGCTGCTCAAGATGCATATCCGGCTGCAGGAGTGGGAGGAGGCCGTGCGGCTCGCGCAGAAGCACAAGGACCGTGTGAAGAACGTCGAGGAGGTCTACGTGCCCTACGCCGAGTGGCTCATCAGCCAGGACCGGTTCGACGACGCGCTGGAGGCGTACGCCAAGGCCAAGCGGCCCGACCACTGCACCAGGCTGTTGCTGCAGCTGATCGACAACGCCGTGGCTGAGCGGCGCTTTAAAGATGCGTCCCACTACCACTGGCGGCTCTGTGAGCAGCAGCTGAGTGCGCTTTCCGTCCCAGACGCAGCAGCAGTCGCCAGCAAAGAGGAGAAAGGCGGCGCGGAGGGGGGTGTTGGCCTTGAACAACTGCCTGAGGCCACGAAGACGCAGCTGGCGGCCGCGCTCGAGAACGAGCACCTCTCGGAGATCTACTACGCGTACGCGATGGTGTACTCGTACACGGACGAGCCGTTCACGACACTGCTGCCCGAGTCGCTCTTTCACTCGGCGCGCTTTCTGATCAACAGGCTCAGCAAGACGGGCGTGAAGAGCAATCCGCCGGGGGTGTCCATGGGCAATATCTACTTTACGCTCGGCCACCACGCGCTGCAGCTCGAGACGTTCAAGCTGGCGCGCCAAGCGTTCGAGAAGCTGCTGCAGATGAAGCTGCGCGCCGAGTGGCAGCGCCAGGTGGAGCTCACGGCCATGACGCTGCAGACCAAGCCGTACTCGGACAAGGACGAGCTGCTGCCCGTGGACTACCGCTCGTCGTCCGTCAATCCACTGCTCAACCCGAACGGCACGGGTGACGTGTGCGTCAACTCGGGCCACCCGTTCGTGCGGTCCTTCGTGTCCTTTGAGAACCTGCCGCTTGTCGAGTTTCAGCCCACGGTGCGTGTACCTAATGAGTTGGCTGGGTGTACCCAGTTTGTATGAGGGTTGCTTACACGTGTACGTTTTCATTCTAGGTTGGGATATCGGACGCACAGGCCGAGAAGCTCATTATGACCCATCCGAGCGATAGTGGCGACTCAAAAGGCGGAGCCAACAAGAAGGACGGCGGCTGGAAGGAGACGGACCACGGCGACGGCACGCAGACCATGAAGTTTGGGGACGACGATGACGAGAACAACAGCAACAACAGCGGTGGTGGTGGCGGTCGTCGAGGCAATAGCAACACCGACCTCTTTGAGCTCGCTCTCAACCGCCAGGCGTCCTTTGGACCGAGCAGCACGGGCCACCGGTCGGCCGTGGCGCAATACCGCGTGCTCCAAGTGGACGAACGCGTGCTGCTGAGCCTCAGCCCCAGCGAGGTGTTCGTTGTCAAGTACCCGAGTCCGCTGGTGCGCAACAAGTACTTCAAGAACATGATCCCGGAGATCAAGATCCACCTGTCGCCGCACTGCCGCCGGTTCTTCCACGAGGAGGACTTTGAGTTCGAGTACCTCAAGGCAGGTCACTGCCCCTGCTGCCGCGTCCAAGAGATGGCGGTGCTCAACGACAACAACAACAGCAGCAGTGAGGACAGCTAGTAGCGTAACGTTAGCACCTTCGATACCAAATATGAACTCGTATTTTTCGTCCAAAACCATTTTCCTGGTAATGTTGAAATTGGTTTTAGGTACGTACTTACTTAACTTGTCTCCCTAGGCATGGGAGAACGAACTCGTGCGTCTTGGGCTCGCGAGTGAGCCCTTGCGCTGTCGCACGCCTTCATCGAGCTGGTCCCACTGCTGCTTGCGGCCCACGGGCGTGAGCAGCGCCGTTGCGGGCGAGCGCGTCATCGGGTTGTAGCCTACGGGGGTGTTGCCGCCCTCGGCCATGGCGAACTGGAGCGACTCGTCCTGCTGCTCCTGGCTGTCGTCCGTGGCGTCCGGGTTGGCCTCCATGGTGTCGACGGCGATGCGCGCCATCTCGACCCAGTCGATGCGCGAGAGCGTGAACACGAACACGCAGAGCTTGATGACCTCCATGACACAGATGCCGTACCAGAGCGCCTCAAAGCCGTAGCCGAGCACGACGCCGCCAATGTACGCGAAGGGCAGCTCAATGAACCAGACCGAGAGCGAGCTCGTCCAGGCGGTGACCTTGACCTGGCCCATCGCCGTCAAGATGGACGCCGTGAGCATCTCGACCGACTCGATCATGTACGCGCACACGAAGATCGGCTGCACGAGCATGCAGAGCTTGAGCAGGTCGTCGTCGTTCGTGTAGACGCGGAAGATCGCCTCGTGGAAGCTCAGCGTGAGCGTCGCGAGCAGGATGACCGTCACGATCGTGCACACGAAGCCGAGCATGCCGAGTGTCTTGGCGGCCTTTGGTCTATTCGCGCCCAAGTAGTTGGCCACGCGGATCTGCGTCGCGCAGCCAAAGCCCCAGAAGAGCGCCCAGAGCAGTCCCCAAAGCCCAGAGATGACGGCGTTCGCAGCGATGATGTCGGAGCCGAGCTTGGCAGCGACGAGCGAGAGTGCCGAATTGGCGAGACTGGATACGAGCGAGTTGCTGGCGATCGGACCGCCGATGCTCAGGAACGTCGTGATGCGCTCGCGCGTGAACGCGTTCCAGTCCCAGCCGCCCCAGGCCTGCAGGTGCGTCTTCTTGTACACGATGCAGTACGAGATGAGCGCGATCGGTTGGAACCACGACGCGATGACCGTCGAGAGCGGCGAGCCGTCAAAGCCCATGCCGCTCCAGCCAAAACAGCCGTAAATGAGGAAGTAGTTGGCCGCGATGGCTACACCAATGGACAGCGTACCGACGACGGTCGTCGGCGCCATGATGCCCATGGACTGGAAGTAAAGTCGAATGCATGCGTACACGAGCGAAGGCCAGATCGAGAACGAGAGGATGCGCGCGAAGCGCACGCCGAGTGCGACGACCTCGGGGTCATTCGTGGAGCTCTCGAGCGCGATGCCGACGCACCAGTACCAAACGAAGACGGGGACCATAAGCACGCTCGTGATCACGAGCCCCATCTGGAGCCAGATGCCCGTGAGCGTGCCGTTCTTGGCGCCCCACGCCTGGCCGCAGAGCGTGATGAGCGCGGACGCGCCGGCCCAGACGCCCGTGAGCGGCACGCTCGTCCAGATCGACGCGAGCGACGACGCCGCGAGTGCGTTCGTGCCCAAGTGGCCCAGGAACGCGCCGTCGATGGACGTGAGCGCGATGCGCGCAAACGTCGAGAGGCTCACTTGCAGCGCCATGGACGAGAGCGAGAGCAGCTCATCGCGCACGTTCACTTCCGGCTCGGTCCACTTGGCGTTCTTCTTGGCGTTGAGCAGTAACGGCGACGTCTCCTGGCCACCCATTGCTGATTGATTGACGGTTTCGCGCGAGGAGCACACTTGTGCGGCGCGGCGCACGTATATGGAAATGAGCTCTTCGATGCAGGCAGCGCAGCGGCGGAAGATCGAGCGAAGGCGTTGCGCTTGGTGGGTGGTGGGCGCGAGTGTAGAGAGAGTGAGAGGGAAAGCATACGCACACGCATCAAAGGCTCAAGTTGAGACTCAGAGAGCCATCTGGTTCCATCTGGTTTCAGAGGCTGAGTATTGCGCATCAAGGTTCTACCGGCTTAGACAGGAGGTCACGAGCTCGCATGTATAAAATGTGACAGACGAAGTTCGTGGTATCGAGTTAGACAGACGCTGACTGGGCGTTACAGATTGACCAACATGTCGCACCATTGGTTATCAGCCTGCCCAATCAATATTGCCCCATGGAAACACAAATCCCAAACAAATGTATCTATCTCTTCTTCTCTATTGCTACACTTTACTATCTCTATTACATCCCACTGCTGGTGGAGTCCGTGCGTCGTGATCTCCGGTGGTGCAGCCCAGCTCCGTCCTCGACGTCGTCGCCCCACTGCTGCTTGTGCATGGACGAGACGCTCGAGGGCGTCGGGATGGGCGTGAGCGGCGTCAGCAGCGCCGTGTTGGAGCCGCCCAGGGGCGCATTGCCGCCCTCGGCCATGGCGAACTTAAATGCGTCCTCCTCGAGCTCAATCTCAGTGATCTCAGCCACCTCCATGTTCTCCACGGCGTTTTGCGCCATGCGGTTCCAGTCGGTGCGGTACAACGCGATGAGGTACACAGTGAGCTTCACGATCTCCATGATGCAGATCGAGTACCAGAGCGCGGGAAAACCGTAGCCAAGCACGACGCCACCCACGTAGGCGATAGGCAGCTCGATGAACCACGTGGAGATCGTGCTGGTCCAGGCGACGATATTGGCCTCGCCCATGGCCGTGAGCACGGACGACGTGAGGATCTCGATCGACTGGATCACGTACCCGGTGATGAAGATCGGCTGCACGAGCATGCAGAGCTTGAGCAGGTCGTCGTCCGTTGTATATAGGTGGAAGAGCTTCTCGCGCAGCGAGAGCGTGAGCGCCGCCAACAGCAGCACCGAGACCACGGTACAGCCAAAGCCCAGCTTGCTCAGCGCTTTCGCCGCCTTTGGTCGGTTCGCACCCAAGCAATTCGCCACGCGGATCTGCGTCGCACAGCCAAACCCCCAGAAGAGTGCCCATAACAATTTCCAGAGTCCCGAGATGACGGCATTCGCAGCGATGACGTCCGAGCCGAGCTTGGCAGCGATGAGCGACAGGGCTGAGCTCGCGAGGTTGGACACTAAGCTGTTGCTCGCCACGGGGATCGCAATGGCCGCGTACGTGCGCAGCCGGTCGGGCGTGAATGCGTTAAGGTCCCAGCCATTCCAGGTCTGCAGGTGCATCTTCTTGTAAAGGATACAATACCATATAAGCGCGAGTGGCTGGAACCACGACGCGATGACCGTCGCCAATGGCGAGCCGTCGAAGCCCAGGCCTCCCCAGCCAAAGCAGCCGTAGATCAGGAAGTAGTTGGCCGTGATGGCCACGCCGATCGACATGGTACCCACGATGGTGGTCGGCGCCATGATGCCCATGGACTGGAAGTACAGTCGCACGCAGACGTACATGACTGCGGGCCAGGACGCGAACGACATGATCCTCGCGAAGCGGCTGCCCAAGCGGATGACCTCGGGGTCGTCGGTCGAGAGCGCCAGCGCATAGCCCACGAACCAGTACCAGACGAAGACGGGGACGATGAAGACCGTGGCGAGCACGAGCCCCATCTGGAGCCACACACCCATGAGTTCGCGGTTCTGCGCGCCCCAGGCCTGGCCGCAGAGCGTCGTGAGTGCACCGGCACCGGCCCACACGCCCATGAGTGGCACGCTCGTCCACACGGTCGAGAGCGACGCGGCCGCGAGCTCTTTCGTGCCCAAATGGCCCAGGAATGCGTAGTCGACCGACGTGAGCGCGAGTCTGGCGAAGGTTGACAGACTCACCTGCAGCGCCATGGACGTGAGCGACAGGAACTCGGCGCGGATGTCCACGTCGGGCTCCTCGGGGGCGGCCACTGAAGTCAGAGGCTCGGGCTTGAGCAGCAGCGGCGCGCTCTCCTTGAGCGACGGTGCCATGGCGGATGGCGGGCGTTTCTTCCTCTTCGCTCTCGCGGGCGAATTCGTGAGTGGCAAGAGCTGCTCGCTGGCGATGGCGCCTTCAGGTCATACACTCATCCAGTAACCACGCCATCCCGGTAATCGAAAATGATTCCCCATCGCGAGTGCAAAATATTGGTCTTGAGGGCTGTTTGATTGGATAAAATAGCGACTCACTTGCGCTTTGTATGCCCCCATTTCACCAGAACAGATGGTGTGGACCACCTTTATTTTGGGTTGTTTTGGGCCATTCCCTGATTTCAACAATTTGACACCAAAATACGTCAAAGGCGACGTTATCATTTTTGAAAGGGTTTGATAGTACCGTGTGTACATAGGGGTCGCCTTTGACATGCACCTTAGAGTAATGCACCTGGCTATTAATACACTGCTTTAATACCTTAATCCGATACATCGATAAATCGGTACCGGTTACATTCTACTTTTACAAAACCAAGTGATCATATTTCAGCACCGGATCCCATCAAACGAGCTCTTGAACCCACCCAGCCAGCCTGCGTCACCTTGCAATTGGGGACAAGATACTTTTCATTTTTACGAGCCAGACAGACTTTATCGACCAAGCTGAACTAAGCTTCAGCTTACACAATACGGTCAGCTCTGCACGCACACGCGGCTGAAGACACCGTCCTCCACGTCGTCTCCCCACTGCTGTTGCCTCTGCTGCTTGGTCGTCGACGGCGTCGGCAGCGGCGTCAGCGGCATGGTATTATAGCCAAGCGGCGCGTTGCCGCTCTCCGCTATGGCAAAGCTCAGTGCATCCTCTTCGAGCTCCACGTCAGTCTCTGGGGTATCGGAGACCTCCATGTTGTCCACGGCGTTCTGCGCCATGCGGTTCCAGTCCGTTCTGGAGAGCTTGACGACGTACACGGTGAGTTTGATCACCTCCATGATGCAGATCGAGTACCAAAGCGCTGGAAAGCCGTAGCCTAGCGTGACGCCACCAATGTACGCGATGGGCAGCTCGATGCACCACGTGGAGAAGGTGCTGGTCCACGCGATGATCTTGGCCTCGCCCATGGCCGTCAAGATGGACGACGTGAGCATCTCGATGGATTCGATCATGAAGCCGACGATGAAGATCGGCTGCACCAGCATGCAGAGCTTGAGCAGATCGTCGTCGGTCGTGAACAGCTGAAAGAACGTCTCCTGTAGCGACACTGTGAGCCCAGCCAGCAGCAATACACACACGATGGTGCAGCCAAAGCCCAGTTTGCTCAGCGCCTTGGCAGCCTGAGGACGGTTCGCCCCAAGACAGTTGGCCACGCGGATCTGAGTCGCACAGCCAAAGCCCCAGAAGAGCGCCCACAAAAGCCGCCAAAGCCCAGAGATGACCGCGTTCGCAGCGATGATGTCGGACCCGAGCTTGGCTGCGATCAGTGAGAGCGCAGAACTGGCCAGGTTGGAGATGAGACTGTTGCTGGCGACCGGGATCGCGAGGTTCGTGTACGTCTTAAGCCTGTCGGGCGAGAAGGACGTCGTGCTCCAGCCGCCCCAGGCTTGCAGATGCGTCTTCTTGTACAGGATACAGTACGAGACCAGTGCGATCGGCTGGAACCACGATGCGATGACAGTTGCCAATGGAGAGCCGTCGAAGCCCAGGCCTCCCCAGCCAAAGCAGCCGTAGATCAGGAAGTAGTTCGCAGCCACCGCCACACCAATGGACAGCGTACCAACAACGGTCGTTGGCGCCATGACGCCCATGGACTGGAAGTACAGCCGCACACAGGCGTAGAGCACGGCGGGCCAGGCCGCAAACGAGATGATCCTTGCAAAGCGCGTGCCCAGACGGATGACCTCAGGGTCGTCGGTCGAGAGCGCCAGTGCGTAGCCGACGCACCAGTACCAGATGAACACGGGGACGATGAAGATCGACGTCATGACGAGCCCCATCTGCAGCCACACGCCCGTGAGCTCGCCGTTCTTGGCGCCCCAGGCCTGGCCGCACAGCGTTGTGAGTGCACCGGCACCGGCCCACACGCCCATGAGTGGCACGCTGGTCCACACGGACGAGAGCGAGGCCGCAGCGAGCTCCTTCGTGCCCAAATGGCCCAGGAATGCGTAGTCCATGGACGTGAGCGCGAGGCGAGCGAAGGTCGATAGACTCACCTGCAGCGCCATGGAAAGCAGAGCGAGGAACTCGGCGCGGATGTCCACTTCGGGCTCCAGTGGCGCTGGTGACTTGGTTGACTGGGACGACTTGGGCTTGAGCAGCAGCGGCGAGGTCTCTTGGACGAGCACCATAGCGGATCTCTTGAAGCTTCTTGGCTTGGGTTTGTGTGGTTGGGATCTGAGACGTCGCGGGCGAATTAAGGAATGAGCTGCTGGTGACCAGTCTGTGCTCGTAGGCGGCCACGTCGGCTGGGGCTTGCGTGGCTCGTTGCGCGAACAAGCGGGACTGTACTGTTTGTTGGTGATGGGTGGGTGGGTGGAGACCACGCGTTTTACTCGAAAAAGGCCCAGTCACTCATCATCCCTGCATCTGCGGAATGAGATTTGTAGACAGAGCTGGGGGCGCTGGGCTTCGTCTTTGCAATGTGTCGTGACTACTTTCATGCTGTTTGGTAGGTTAGCGGCAACTTGGTGGTGCAGCAAACCAGGTAGATTACTGTCGGTTTGCTTGCTTAAAAGTCTATTTCAGAGGTTTTTGTGCATCCTTTCGATGTTCTTGTGGTGTTTGCCACAAGAACACCAGCATTTTTATGAAAACCTGCCATCTGTTTGACAGAAATTGAGCCAACAAAAAGTTCCTTTAAATTTGTGTAGCCATGTTGATATCAATGGTTGTAAATTGTCACATTTCTCCACAACAGCTCACTGGCCACAGCCTTACTTGCAGCTTTTCGATGGAGTTTGCCCGTGCTTTACGACCGCTGGGTAGCCTGCTGCCCGTCTTCCACGTCATCGCCCCACTGCTGCTGCCTGGACGCGCCGACGCTCGACGGCGTCGGGATCGGCGTCAGCGGTGGCAGCGACACCGCATTGTAGCCCAGAGGCGCATTGCCACCCTCAGCCATGGCGAAGTTGAGCGCGTCCTCTTCGAGCTCCACGTCGGTCTCCTGGGCCATCTCCATGTTGTCCACGGCGTTCTGCGCCATGCGGTTCCAGTCCGTTCTGGAGAGCTTGACGACGTACACGGTGAGTTTGATCACCTCCATGGTGCAGATCGAGTACCAAAGCGCTGGAAAGCCGTAGCCTAGCGTGACGCCACCAATGTACGCGATGGGCAGCTCGATGCACCACGTGGAGAAGGTGCTGGTCCACGCGACAACGTTCGCCTCGCCCATGGCGTTGAGCACGGACGCCGCGAGCATCTCGATGGATTCGATCATGAAGCCCGTGATGAAGATCGGCTGCACCAGCATGCAGAGCTTGAGCAGGTCGTCGTCGGTCGAGTAGAGTTTGAAGATCTCTTCACGGAGCGCGAGTGTCACGGATGCCAGCAGCAACACACACACGACGGTACAGATGAAGCCCAATTTGCTCAGCACCTTGGCGGCCTTTGGTCTATTCGCCCCAAGGCAGTTAGCCACGCGGATCTGCGTCGCACAGCCAAACCCCCAGAAGAGTGCCCAGAGCAATCGCCAGAGGCCCGTGATCACAGCATTCGCGGCGATGACGTCCGAGCCGAGCTTGGCCGCGATGAGCGACAGGCCAGAGCTCGCGACGTTGGCGATGAGACTGTTGATGGCGATCGGGACCGCGAGGTTTGCGTACGTCTTGATGCGGTCCGAGGTGAACGCGCTCCAGTCCCAGCCGCCCCAGGCCTGCACGTGCAACTTCTTGTAGACCACGCAGTAGGCCACGAGAGCGATCGGCTGGAACCACGTGGCGATGACCGTCGCCAATGGAGAGCCGTCGAAGCCCAGGCCTCCCCAGCCAAAGCAGCCGTAGATCAGGAAGTAGTTCGCAGCCACCGCCACACCGATGGATACGGCGCCCACAACGGTCGTTGGCGCCATGACGCCCATGGACTGGAAGTACAGCCGCACACAGGCGTAGAGCACGGCGGGCCAGGCCGCAAACGACATGATCCTCGCGAAGCGGACGCCCAGCCGGACCACCTCGGGGTCGTCTGTCGAGAGCTCGAGCACGTAGCCGACGCACCAGAACCAGATGAACACGGGCACCATGAGCACGGAGATGACGACGAGCCCCATCTGCAGCCACACGCCCGTGAGCTCGCCGTTCTTGGCGCCCCAGGCCTGGCCGCACAGCGTTGTGAGCGCGCCACAGCCGCCCCAGACCGTCATGAGCGGCACCCCGGTCCACACGGACGAGAGCGAGGCTGCCGCGAGCTCCTTCGTGCCCAAATGGCCCAGGAATGCGTAGTCCACGGACGTGAGCGCGAGGCGAGCGAAGGTCGATAGACTCACCTGCAGCGCCATGGAAAGCAGAGCGAGGAACTCGGCGCGGATGTCCACGTCCGCCTCCACGGGGGCGAGCTGCTTGTTTGACTGGGAGGCCAGCAGCAGCGGCGACTTCTCCTGTGGCGCCACGGTCTTGCTGTTGTTCATCGCGGGACCGATTGGCTTGTTGGGCTTCTGCTTTGGCGGGCGAACTGGCAAATGGAGACCTCGCTCTCTTCATATCTTAGCACCTTCATGGGCGAAGACGGTGCACGTGGGGACACATCATCGGGTCATTCTCGGTGCACTTGCCAGCTGATGTGCAATACAGTACCAGTTCTCTCAAAGAATGAATTCCTCAACTTTATGAATATCATAAATAATTATATTAAATAATATATGATTGAAGATAGACAGAATTGGGTCCAGTAGTGGCCTAGCATTACCATAATATTAAGCAATCTATGATTGAAAAACTTAGAATCCACGTTTATTCGATTATCGACACTATTTGGCAAACCATCACTCTTGGCTGACGTGGCTGCACTTTCTGCAAAAGATACTTTCTTTCGCACATCAGCCAAGAGCTACCAATATGGACCACTCACCGCTGCTTGGTGTCGAAGCGGCTGAGGCTGATAGCGAAGGCCTGGAGCATCGAGAGCGGGTACTGGAAGTCCATGTTGAAGCAGTCCTTGCCGACCTTGCCGAGCTGCAGCAGCACGTGCTCCTGCGGCAGCGACACCGTGCCCTGGTCCTCGTACACGTACTCGGGGTGGAGCTTCCGGTACTTGTCGCGCATTGGCTCGCTCGTGGGCTCCGAGTGCACGAGCTGGAAGTTCTTGACCGAGACGCACGTCGCGCGGCTGCGGAAGTCCACGATGCACGATGACAACGGGTCGTACTTGGTCTCGCGCTTGTGCAGAAAGACAAAGTTGGTCGTGTCCAGCACATTCTGCCCGCCCTGTTTAACAGTAAATAATAAAAATCAATCCAGTGTCAGGTTAATTAGCATGTTTAATGACCAGCACAGAGGATAGGAAAATAACAATTGCCCACGCACGGCGGTGGTGATCGCGCGGACGTGCTCCTCCATCATCTGGTCGCGCGAGATCGGGCGCCAGTCAAGGTACGACGAGCCGCTCTCCACGATCGTCGGGATCACGACCTCCATCTTGCGCGCGTACGACTGAAAATAATTAACAAAAAAATTAGATTAGAAAATGGGGATTTGCAATAAATCAATAGACGTACAGAATTATACCTTCTTCGAGTTGTGATATCGGATGACCGCGAGCTCGGCGCGGATGCTCTTGCGCAGCTCGTCGTCGACCTCACAGTCGGAATCTAGGTCCTCCGGGTTGTCGCCCTGGTCGTACAGACAGTACTCGAGCATGCTCGTGGACGACCGCAGCTTGCCGATGTACTGGTGGCTGCGCATCATGCGCGACAAGAAAAGGTCGTCCCTATTAATATTAATTTAATAAAATAATCAAACCACACGGTTAATCACAGCCAGTCATTCAAGAGCCTCACAGTATTTAGCACATAATACGCACTTGTTCATCGAGATGACGTAGTGCGACGTGATGCGACTCGCCGCCTTCTTGCGCGCGTACATGATGGGCCGGCCACTGGAGCTGTTGACCTCCAGTAGGAGCGTGTAGATCGGCGAGAGCTTGTTGGGCCCGCTGTCGTTGCGCTCGATGAAGCACTTCATGATGTGGCCGCGGCCGCACTCGAGCGGCCGCTTGGCAAAGTCCAGCAGGTGATCGGGAACGTACGGCACGCTCTTGGGATTAAAAAACTAGTCCAGCATCAAAGAGTTTCGTTAGACAACGACAATGTCAGATCATAAATTTAGAGAGTTTATCAACAGTTTTCGTACCTGGGCCTGGATCTTCTTGGGCTCGTCGTCCAGCTTGCTCCGCCGCTTCTCCTTGCGCTTCTCGCGCGACTTGTCCCGACTGCTGCTACTGCTGCTGCTGCTCGTAGACTCCTTGGCCTCGCCTTCGTCCACGCCCTCCCTTCTAATCTGATGCGACGAGTTGGAGTTCGAGCCTGAGGTCGGGTCACCCAAGTCGTCGTCGAGCCGCGGCGACGAGCGCTTGAGCTTGCGAAGCTCGTCGTAGATGTCCTCGTGGCTGCTCTCTCTCCACGTCGGCAGCAGCGCGTCATCGTCGTCCGCCTTGTCCTCGTAGTAGTTGTTGTTGTTGCTGCTCTTGTGGTCATTGTCCTTGGCGTCAGGTGGCGCTAGGCTGGTGCTGTTGCTAGAGGTCGACGCCCGATGTGCACCACCACTGCTGCTGGGCTTTGGCGCCGCGTGCTTGTTCTCAATCTCGATGATCGGGTCGTCGTCGCTCGCCTCTACTTTCTTGGCTTCCATTTTCTTCTCCACGAGCTTGGGCTCGGGCTTCGCTTCTTCAAGGAACGGAATTTCTTCAACATCGTCGAGCAAGTCGTCAAAGTGGAGCTGGTGGTGATTTAAAGAGCTCTTGGCTTGCTTGGCATCACCAGGTACTGACGATGCTGCTGTCTGTTTGCCTTCAGCTGCGCTCTCGTCACCCTCATGCTCGGGCTTCTTGGATTCCTGTTTCTTGACAGTAATGACCTCTTCTTCAGGCACATTCGGTCGAGACGAGCCGCTAAACGGCACAGCTCGTCCGACTTTCGCCGTCGTTGTTGAAGCTGTTGAGGCTGAATCACGCTCATCGCTTGTGGCTGCACTCAGAGCCGCAGTCTTGGCCAAGTGCTCGTCAATGTTGCGGCTGCGTAACGAGAGCGAGGCCGTCGTGTCGTTGAGCACCTCCATCGTGCTCTTCTTTACGATCGCGGGCTTGAACGCGCCATTCTGCTGCTCCATGGCCGAGCCACCAGCAACCGAAGTCTGCGGCCGCATCGAAGCCTGAGCCTGTGGTTGGATGGGAGGGTTCTTGGGCGCCTGCTTGGGGGTCTTAGCGGACAACGGGACGCTGAGCTGCTCAATGGGGAGCGGCGCACTTGAAGCAGCAGAGACAATAGGTGAATTATCGCCCAGAATGTCCACTGGCGCGGCTTTCGCTCCACTATTACTCGCTGTAGTAGGCCGAGGCGTCTTGGCCTCGCCCACGCCCTCTGGGGCTCGCATAGGAGGCGCTTTCTTGGCCTCGGGCTTCTCTTTCGCCATCGCTACTGGGCCAGCAGCTTTGGGCCCATCTGGAGCCTCATCCGCTGGCTTTGCCTCAGCTTTTAAAGGCGCTGGGCCTGAACTTGGTGGTGTCCCCTTGGGCGGTGGCTTTGTACTCGGAGGCGCCCCAACAGGCTTCGCGAGAGCGGCCCCACCGGGTGGAGGACCAGCGGACGGCGGCCGCGCGGCGCCGCGGATCTTGGCGACCGACGCACTCGGCGCAGCGCCCGTTGGTGGCGGCCCATTGGGCGGCGGGAGTGTGGACTTGGCTCGAAATGCGGCCGCAGCGGACGTCGTGCCCTGTGGCGGCGGGTTGGACGGCGGTGGAAGGGCCTTCTTCTTCTTGGCGTCGGCTTCAGCTGCGTCCTATAACAGAGACGAACGAAATCAGCCACTGGGTCCTAATATTCAGAATACGAGGTCAGCCAATGTACCTTGACATCGCCGCCTTCGCTTGCCTTCGCGTCAGCGGGAGGGCTCGTCTTGGGCGGCGCCTTCACACGAGGCGGACTGGTAGCCACACAAGAAACAACTCAAAAGTTAGCTTCAACAAGAGTGACTGACTGTCTGGATAAGTGGGTCGTACCCGCTCGCTGGTGGCGTCGCGTCCTTGCTGTCGCTCGCTGCCTTGTCGTCCGCCATGCTCTTCGTCGATCGTCTATCGCCTGCTCGCTTGTGTTGCTGTCGCTGTCTCTGTCGTCCAGCGCAAACGCTCACGAAGACAAGAAGGCGTCGCTTTGCACTTCCGTCATCAGGTAACGGAAAGCGCTCGCTCGGCTTTCCCGCCCAGCAGCCGACGCGCGATTGCGAAACGGATACCTAAAATAGACCTATGGAGCTCTTCGCATACACACATACGTGAGCCACACACAATGTGCACAAATCCAATACAGTACAGAAACCCACACCAAATATCAATGTTTCCCTTCATTTCTTCTCTATACACAATATCTACCTACTTACTCTCTGGGCAGCCGGCGCCGGGCGTTCGCGTCTGGATGTCCGTCACGAGCGCATCCGAGAGCGCGCGGCCCTCCATGAACGCCTTCATGTGCAAAATCGGCTGCACGCCAATGTCCGAGATCGTCTTGCCCGCGATCAGTTCGCTGTACTTCTGCGGGTAAAAGTTCGCGAGCGGGTCCACGCCCGTCGCATTGGGCGACACACCCTCGACGACCTTGAAGAGCGCGTCAATGTCGTTCATCTTCATGAACGGGCACGTCGCGCAGCCGCCAGCGGTCGAGCAGCCCTCGCCACCAGCGACACCGGGCACGAGCTCATCACCTTCCGTGGCCACGGCATCGGCCGAGACGGGGAAAATGATCTCGATCTCGGGCTTCTTCGAGCCCGGCTGCGAACGGAGCGTCTCCTGTACGCCACGCACGATCGCAGTGACCATGCCGACCTCCGTGCCGAGCACAAAGCTAAGCTTCTCGGTCGACTGCTTCTTTACGGCCTCGCGCGTCTTGTCCTTGATGAAGTTCAAGATGTTGGACGTCGAGCCCACGACGCCGCGGCCCTTGTTTTGTGCGTCCATGGCGAGCGTGAACATCTCACCGGGCACTTCAAAGTGCGCCGTGTGGAACGCGTCGGCGTAGTCGTCGCGCACGCGCTTGGTGACCTTGTCACCAAACATGTGGTGCACGACGCAGTTGCCCTCCTTGAAATAGTGGAAGCGCGTGAGCAGCTCTGCGATCGTCTTCTGGTTGTGCTGCGGGTGGATCTCGCGGATCTTCTCATCCGGGAGCTTGCCCATCTGCTGGAACATCTGCTCGAGGTTCTCACCCATGTACGTGTCAGGGCCGTACCAGATCGTGATGTCTGGCACCTGCACGAACGCCTGGAGCACGGTCTGCACGACGTTGGATGACGTGCACGTGATCGTCGGCACGAGGTCGTGCGCGAACGCCTTGCTGCGGAGCGACGTGTTGATGTACACGATGTGCAGGCTGTTGGGCGTCTTGGACGCCTTCTGCAGGTACGCAATGTACGCCTGGCGCTCGGCCGACTCGGCGAGACTGCAGCCGATCTTCTGCTCCGCGAGACGGTACACGGGGATGTGCTCAAAGCCGTTCGAGTCCAGGTTCGCGCGCACCGACTCGGACATGAAGTCCACACCGAGCACAGCGACCGACTGGATGCCCTTGGCCGCCATCTTGGCCGCGGCCTCGCCCATCGCGAGCGAGTCGGCGATGAACGTGTGCTCCCACGAGAGCGACGACAGCACGCCCTAGTTTAGCAAACACAAAGAGTATCTTCGTGTGAGCTTATAAGTAGTAAACGTACATCATCAGAGCAGGGCTTTGATGGCGTACCTGGAGCTCTGGGTCCATGTAAAAGTGCGCGACGATGCCCATTTTCTTCTCGTGCAGGAGCGCGTCGAGCTCCTTGACGACCTGCATGTCGGGCTTCAAGTAGTTCGCCTGCGCCTCCGCAAACGAGCCCTGCGCAGTGACCTCGTTCTCCGAAATCTATGTTATGACACAAAGCAAAGCAACAACACATCCGTATTAGTCAATGGGCAACTCCATCATGCAACACAAGACAAGCCAAGACGCACCAGAAGCGACGGAAAAGGACGGTCCCACGAGGCCGCGAGCGAGGCTGGCGCAGCGGCCGTGGAGCGCAAGCGGCGGCCAGCGGCGGCCACCGGACGCGAGGCCATGCGGCGAGAGAGGCTGAGAGCTGCGCGCATTGTGATGATGGCGATGGAGAGAGACTTGATGGGACTGGAGCTGCTGGCTGCTTGTGTGCTGGAGGGCGAGTTTGGGAATGACCAGCTGCAACAGCACTTGTTGCGGCTTGCGTGCGTTCTGCGCCAGAAATAGTCAAATAAGTTTATTTTTGCTCTCTTGCACTTGTTGCAACACGCAAAACAGTGGGACTTCTACTTGTTTGCAGTTGTTTGCCAAAACACGGTGTCCGCACCACCAAAATTGAGCAAAAACAGTAGCAAAATAGAATTGAGTCACTACAAAAAATGAACCCTATTTTGATCAATTATTTTAAAGAGAACGTGTTTTGAACACATATGTTGCTTGATCAGGACCAGACAGAGAGACAGTGGATTGCGTTACCCGACGAATGGCGCGTCGACGCCACGATCTTGACGTGAACCCCCAATAGTAGCCCCCTTGTGAGAAAAAAGGTGCAGCAACCACACGAAGAGCTCCGATGACTGTCTAGCAGTTAGCCTGGAAGTGCTTCTTTCGCTCCAAGAAAGACGCCGAGCACTTCGTGCCGGCGTGTGGCATGTGGGACAGGTGGACCCATTGGCGGATGAACCAGTAGCAGCATGGGTCGAGCGGACAACGGTCCGGCTGTGGGTCTGTATCCTCGTCAAGTGGATCGCTCCTGGCCAAGCCCGTGGTGTCCATGTGCACGTCGTACAGTCCTCCCCCAATAGTAAATGTCCAAATTAGACAAAATTCTACCATATTAAAAAGATTTTCAGATATGAATCTATGAATTACTACAGTAAAACTTACGCTGACTAATCTAAAATGCAGGACTGTTGTCAAATCGAACACGATGCCGTGTCTGAAAACAAAGCTTCTCCATGAATTCAAAATGCATGTGATGTATGAGTACGAACGACATGCAGTGTACCGGTAATAGTGATACTCATTGACAACATGTTTTTGTCTCATTGTCTGAATGCGGCCAATAGTCTCGTTAGGTGGACTCCTATGACTGCATTCGTTTCTGTCGGTGTTCATTGTCATTCATGCTCACATGCATGTGCGGTATCCCGTGCGATGTCGTGGTCAGTGAAATGCGTAAGTTCAAGAGAGTCGTTCCATCCAGTAGCGACGAACACGCAATGGTATTTGCTACAGAGCAGCGCACCACTGTAGATGGAGGCAGTCATTATCTTTTGGTATGATTTGGCTAAAACATACCAGATTGATCATTTTATAGAAATACATATATGGTAATTACCAAATTATGGAGGTATCAGATTAGCTGACCTTTACTATTGGGGAGGACTGTACTACGACATCCAGAGCCAAATGTCAAAAGTACTCGAGCTGCGCGTGACGCGTCTCGAGGAGAAGAACGCGAGCCTGAGCAAGCAACTCGCGCAGCTGCGAGGCACGGAGCGCGAGACCGCGGGCGTGAACGTGCACCTCAAGTCCGAGATGCGCGCGCTGGAAGACAAGTTCGCGCTAAACCTGCAGCGCCGCGAAGCGCAGTGGCAGCGGAAAATGAAGACTTTGCTTAAGGAGAGCAACCGAATCGCCCACGAGCGCAAATCGGAGCTCAAGCGCCACAAAAGCTTGCGTGCAAAGATCGAGGCGGCCAAGCGGAGTGCGGAGAAGGCCGAAGTGAGTCCGCAGCGTGAGAACGAGCAGCGAAGTAGGATGGAGACGCAGATCTCGAGCTTTAAAGCGGAGGTTGAGGCTGTAACGGGGTACACGAGTGAGTTACACCACAGTAACCACTCTGTCAAACTACTGTTTATGCAACATCTATAAGTCGGAACTTAGTGGAAGTTCGCAGTTTCCACTTCAGATGTGGCACGTGCGAACTTGGTGCGTACTTAAGGAACAGTTATGGCCAGCAGTCATGCGGCCACGCCATTGGCTATTGTAGAGACCAGGTAGCCAATCAGAAGTACTGAGCTCAGGTAGTCAGTCAAAGTACATTTAATAAGATCTAGTTATAGCATACAAATGCCTAGTAATTCGCACCCGCTTTCGGGGCTGCCCTCAAGGGTCTAAATAAGCAGTTCCGCTTTTGCCTTTAAACAACCAAATCAAAGCCTCTCGTATTTATCTACGATTGCTCTGCATGAAGCAGGCAATCAAATCGCAAGAGTTACAGATCCCTCCCATCACGAGTCCTTGTGGAAGCTGTGTATCACACGCTTCCTCACTATGTGTATCGTGCTGAGTAACTCGGGAACGCACGGTTACAGAGGCTCTCAAGAGTGCGTTGGAGGCCGCAGTAGCAGTAGGCATGACGACGGTAACGACGCAGCAGCAGTTAAGCAGTTCATTTGGATCGACGGCGAGCAGCTCCATGGCATCCATGTCTTCCGTGGCGAACCTGCAGGCGCTATAGCCGTCCAAGCGCATGCCGTACGCGCAGTTCCTCGAGATCGAAGGCATGCGCAAGTCGAGTCACAAACGCGAGAGCAAGCCCGACTACTCGGAGCCCTGGCGGTATGCGCTCGACAGCCACGATTCGCACACAAAGAGTCCTATTGAGTTTGTCGAGCCTTGGGCTGATTTAAGATCGCTGTCATGTTCAGGAACACCCAAGAGTGACTGAATGGTGACCATTCAATACAAATGACACAGATCCTACTTCGCCCCTGCTGCCTCCAGTCTGTGTCTCCATGAAACGCAAATTGAATTAATCGCGACTTGTTCACACTCCACCATGAATTCAATCACGGTATACTCGTAGATTGGCCTCGAGATCACGCGCACGATCTTCCATGGCATGAGCAGGTACTTTTGGAGCACACACAAGATCTTTCTAGACATTAGCAGGTACCATAGGAGCACGAGTGAGATCTTTCTCTGGGTAAAATTCTGACTCACGTTCAACTGCAACACACTCGTCTGATACAGCGCTGCCAGTAACGCGTGCGTGGTGCTCGCATTCGGAGCATGGTTTGGTGTGCTGGAGCTCACTGGAACCCACGGCCCAGTAGATCGTAGAGTCCATCACGTTGGGAAAGTGGCGAGCCAACGACTAGATCATTCGGGGGTCCTCGTGAATGACGAGAATGCCGCCACTCACCATCGCGTGATACGAGAGGTTCACCAAGCCGTGGATCACCACACGGTCATCGAACACGAGGTACTTGTGATGTTGCATATAGCTAGGAGTGACGTCCACGTCCACTACCACGCCACCCACCACGAGATCATCGACCTTGCTCCTGGAGCAAAACAGCATCGTGTGATCTACGATGATGCTCACGTCTGCCCGTTCTTCCTTTGACCCACCTCAATGAGCGCCGTGCTCACGCGGTGGTGTGTGAGCACGTACATACATACGTGGATTACGTGTTGCGCGGAGGTAATGAACTCCAGGATTCGAAGCACGTGTGTCTCTGAGCGGTCTTCGTCGGGGAATACCATGACTTCAAACAGAGGTTGGCTGGCTTTGCCTTGCAGCGTGGTCACGACAGCTGCAAACATCGAGCGAAGGATCTCAATCTCACCTCGGCGTCGTTGCTCTTCTTGCTCCGGTGAAGTCTGTATTGCTCGCTTCTTCATGGCTCAATTGCCAATAGATGCAATCGTGCTGGGGTTTAACCCGAGCACCTCGGCGAGCGGTCCTGGGTGGATGCCAACGTCCACCAATAGGAAACGAGTCGCTCATGAAGTACAGCGAGGATGAGCTTCATGGAGTTTTGATCCACGTCCGCGGGGGTCATGTAGACCGACGTGTAAAGGCGTCCACTTCGCTTCGTCGCGATGCCTGTCTTCGCCATGCTTGTCTTCGAGCGAGACGCACCTGTCTTCGGCGACAGGTGTATCTCCATGGAGGGGGGGGGGGGGG
>JAASFY010000395.1:0-23942 GCA_023334035.1 Globisporangium okanoganense
AGCTCATCGAGGAGATGAAGGCCAAGAAGTTCAAGGTTGTGTACACGGGCTTGAAGCTCTTTGAGCGCACCGAGTCGAGCGGCGGCGGTGTGGTGTACCGCCTGTGCCAGGCTGGCCTGCCGCACGTGCTGTCGTGCATCACGAAGCGCAAGATCACGGTCTCGAAGAACGATTTCCAGATGCTGCTCGAGCGCCTGGGCGACCTCATGGACTTTGACGAATTTGACGCCACGACCAAGAAGATCTTTGAGGACGCGCCCATTGGTAGCATCTCGTGCTCGCTCGAAAACCCGCAGTCGCTCGTCGAGTACGTTTTTGGTGTTCGTAGCTGCTGGGAGGGAATGGATGGGTACACAATGGTTGGCTGACGTTCGTTCGTTTCTCACTGTTTTATTGCTTGCTTGCTTGTGTATGTATACAGGGAGAAGATTATGAACATTGTCGTGTGGCGCGGACGCAACTCGGTGAACGCGATGGCCACCAAGGCGGACGCGGTCGTGATCCTCTCGGCCATGAAGGAGCTCAAGCTTTTCGACGCACAGGTTAGCAAGGCCGTGCAGGTCGCCAAGAAGGCCCGCGAGGCTGAACGAGCGCAGCGCGACCTGCCCGAGGCCGACGCCGCGGCGGCAGTCGCTGATGACGTTGCTGCCGCTGCGGAGTAGGCTCGTGATGGGGCCTCGACATGATAGAGCGAATAGTGAGCGTCGCTAGAGAATGGATACTTGCATAGAGAACCAATGGCGTAACGGAGATAAACACAAATCACCGAATGGCTACACATTTGGTGGTAGAATCGACAATCCATTTCGCTCTCGTTAATATAAAATCACAACTGACATGAATCACCAATAACACAAAAGAACTGAAGCGAAAAGTTGGCTGACCCCCAAGCAGCCAGCCGCAAGAGCCTCATCCCTGGCTCGTTCTTTGCGTGACATTTACGATTGCGTTAAGCGTCCGCAGTGGCCATTTTTTCTTCTTCGCGATGCGGTTGAACCGGTGCGTCGCCTGGTCCCAGCTGCCTTCTTGAGCTTTGCACTCCAGTGCTACGCGCTCCATCTTGGGCGTCCACTTGGCGTCTCGAGCAGAGCGTGACTAGCGTCGCCATCGCACGAGCACATCACTCACTGCAGGGTGCGTTCGCTTGGGCCATTTCTTTCGAGCGCAGAGCTTCTCGTACTTTTTGCAAACCACGTGCAGCCGCACATTCGCAATTGTCTTTTTCTCCTCATTCGAGAATCCTTTGGTCCGCTTAGCTCGCTCCGCCTCGTATATCCGGTACAGCGCTTTCTTCTCCTCGTTTCGCCACCGTCGGTAGTACCGCGGTGACGACCAGGCTCCATTATGATCAGTTGGCTTACGCGACGACGCCTCTCGCCGCGGAGTGAAACCGGGTGCGTCGGAGCTCGAGTCGGAGTCGGAGCTGGAGCTCAGGTCAAAACCGGAGCTGGAATCGGCGTCGGAGCTCAAGCCATATGAGCTCCAATCGAGGAAGTCAGTGGCAGTGGACGGGGTGCGACGAGCCACCGCACCAGTCACCACCGCCACTCAACAGCAGCCAACGAGAATACAGACTTTCCCAGTCCTAAAAGCATCTACCACCGAAGCTCCCAGGATACAGCCCTCGCCAGATGCCACCAGTTCCAAGGTCGCTAGCCCAGTGAAGATTGCCAGCGCTGGAGAGAAAGCTGCTACGGTGATCCCCACACTGGCGCAGCCGTCCATTAGCTCATCGATCTTGGGGCGTGGAAGTAATGCTTTAATGGGGATGGTAATGACGATGGCTGGAAGCAGTACTGCGCAAAGCAACACGAAGATGATCAACCCGCCGCTGGATCGAATGTCGCGGCACGGTACTCGTAACAGCAATTGAAAAAGTGAGAGGCATCGGCGACATTCAACACAGAAAGCAGGAAGGTATCTATCTAACGCTGATGACAAGGGCGGATTCACCAATCTCCAGGGTTGACGAAGCTTCCAACTCGACTCGACCGCTAATTATAGTGGAAGCAGGAGCGCAAGTGCGAGGTATGTGAGTATGAATGAAGAGTGCGTGTGCATCCATTTGTTCTGTGCTCAGTGTGGATCGCATGCAGGAATAGAATTTGTCTTCAATGTCCTGATGACGGCTTCATGCCACTCTCATCTTGTCTGCCTTCTTGGATCCTCACAGAGCACTCGATAGGACTGGAAACCAAGCCAAGGCTCATTGCGGCAAGGACAGAAAAAAGAACGAGAAGACGTCGAACTTCGGCGAAGCGAAGCCATTCCTGACACTCAGCATTCGCGCCCGCCTTGACCTTTTGCGTCTGCTCTGCCACCAAGTATGAACAACAGCAAGTTGCTGCACGACAGCGCGCCTGAACGCCCAGACTCGCCAACATTCACATGGTACGTGCCCATTTCTTCTGTTGCTGGGCGTAGCTGCATGAAACTCATTTCTACTTGCTGTTTGACACAGTGAGGTGTGCAAGATCTCAATGCGTTCGGCGCAAAAGCTGCTCGACCACGTCAACTTCTCTCCGCTCCACAAAGCCGCTCTAGAGGGAGGCAACACACCCAATGATCACCTCTCACTCGGAGCGAGCAGCTCACCAAAGGTGTCGCACCAGCGGCGCGTGATCTACGATGGCACGAAGCTCTTCTGGCGCATCAATGAGACCCTAGAGCTCTGTATTTATGAAGATGTGGGCGTCAACTGCGTCACGATCACCGCGTTCCAGCAACAGTCGAGCGAGGTACGAGCCTCTCACCCCCATGATGATACAGGTTGGTTATGTCGCAAGCATTGGCTCATACATGATGACCTCTTCTTTGGCTATTCAGAAACTAACTCCGATCCAGGTCGACCTCCGAAGTTTGTTGAAAGTCCTCGGCCTCGAGGACCACAAGCTGCAGATGCACGGCCTCAGCACGCACCAGAAGATCCATGCGCCCGAGCTGCTGAGCAAGTATTTGCTGGCGCGTGTGCAGGGGAAGAAGGACCCACGCGGCCACATCTTGCTCTTCTTGGCCAAAGTGCACGAGCACGAGACGTTGCCCGCGCTACTGGTGCACGGCTCTTTCCACCACACGCACGTATTGCCCACGGACCTCGCAGTGCGCCGTCGCCATACGATCGACGACGTGAAGGAGGCACAGAAGGAAGTGCAGGACGCCGCCGTAGAGCTCAAGAAGGCGCGTGTGCAAGCCGAGCACCTCTCCAACTTGGCACGGATCTCGCTCGAAGCCTTCTCGAAGCGCGGCGCGAAGCCCGAGCTCGCGAGCAGCAAGCACTCTGAGTGGCTGCGTGTATACGACCGCGTGGCGACGAAGAACGCCGTGGAGCACAGCAAGGGCTTTCTGCACGCCCTCGACAATCACTAGAGGAGCACAGCGTGGTGAGCTTTATCGATACCTCGAAGTCTAAAGCACCGGGAGGTATTCTTCATTTATCAGCCAATGTAATCAACTTACTTTCAATTTATCAAGACCGCTGATTTTCCATACTAATGCAGTTTTACGGTGTTGAATTCAGACTTTAAACTCTTGGCTTTGTGGTAGGTACCCAATAGAATTCGAAGCGAGGTCAACCTTGTTACTATCAAAATGGTTGCTTGATTCATATTTGATACTAAATGAGCTACTAAATGAGTGGCTCTTCACCACTCACTCGAGCAGCACGTGCGCTCCAAGCTGCGAGAGGTTCGAGTGGTGACCTCGACTGGATCCACTCGAGACGTTTGGACTGCGTGGTGTTGTTGGCGCTGCTGCCGCCGCCGTCTGCCGTGGGTCTGTCCAGGTCGTGAGGCGGTTGATGTGGTCCACGAAGAACGCGCGGCCCTTGGCGTCCAACTTTTCCTCCCATCCGAGCGGCAATGGCTTCACTAGAGGCGGCTGGGCTGGCAGTAGTTCGTCCTCATCGTCACCGCCCTCAGCATTCTCGTGATTTGGAGACGCGTCATCGCGCTGCTGGCGAATGTACTGCAGCAATGCGTCGCAGTAGAGATCGCGGTCCTTCTTGACTGCGTAGTGGAGCGAGTCGTCCCCACCGAGCTTCCAGGGTAGAGGTGAGCCATCCTGGTGGTGATTGGATGATAACGGCGAGCGCTTGCTCATGGTCAGCGTGTTGGGCGGCTTCGGGCTGTAAAGAAGGTCGACATGAGAGTACACCAGAGGTTTAGTATTCGCTTGAGGTGCGGACTTAAGAGAGTTTGGGAGAAACACGACGTACGAGCGGATGCGGATAGCGATCCCGGGCGAGATCTTCTGTGTGGTCGGGTGCATCGCTGGGAAATTGGTCGTGACGGTGCTCGCGTGGAGCCGGTCGTCCTCCTGTGAGCATCGTGAACCAGGGACTTAAGTGAGGACAACTGTCTGCGAGGAGCTACACAGAAGAGCGACAAATAAAGTACTTTGTTGTGGTAGTCGGTGATCCTGCGGTTCATGTTGGCGATGCGGTGCTCGTGGGCCTCGCGCTCGCTCTTCATGCGGCGCGCAAACGTGCTCAGCGTCTCGCTGCGGCGCTTTCTGATAGAGTTAATGACCCACCATCGAAAAATCACAGAGTGTGCCTCTCAAGGAGTCAGCATTATTCCGCAAAAGTATCACTTGGGTCGGGCCAAAGGATCACGTACGCTGGGCTCTCGGACTGGATCTCGTCCTCTATTTGATAGACATATCCAGGAGAATAACCATGTTTGTAAGCATTTCGATAGAGCTAGAAGTTAAATATTGAGACCAATGCACAGCCGCACCTTTCTCGCCGCGGTCGACCATGGACCGCGTGGTCGCGAGCACGTGCTTGAAGTGCTTGAGCTCCGCTTGCGTCTGGAACCGGCCGCCGGCATTGCGCTCGTCAAAGGTGCAGAAGCCAGCATGCGAGCCACGATTCATGATCGCCCCCTCCGCCCCTGTTTGCAAGAGGTCTGAGCGAGTCTCCTGTATCAAATGCGAGTAGTGACCAAGGCGTCAATCAGTCAAGCCCTCATTGCGAAGCCAAGCGAGCGAGCGCCGCTCAGATCCAGTCCCCTTGTTGGCATGTGCTGATCAGACGAGGAGATGAGTGGCATCCAATTTTCCTATAAATACCTCCAAGGTCAAGAAGAATTCGAGTCGCGCTCGCGGTTATCAAGGTAAAACTGTGTTACCCAGCCATACATTGAATGAGCACGACAGGCCACGCTTCTGGTGAGCCTGTAGAGCTCCAGGCGCATGAGCTAGCGCTCTACACACACAAGTACAAGCAGCGCTCTTCAAAGGCGGACGCCTTCCGTGGCAGCCTCACCGCATGGTGAGCTCGTAGCCTCGATACGACACAGCTATTTAATGCATTTGGTGTCCTAAAAATGTTTACTAACAAATAGCTCAACCACTACGATTTGCGTGACAGGAACCACTTTGCTGCGGCCAAGCCGCTGCTGTACCTCCCAGCGAGGTCTTCCAACCGAGACTTTGACTCTCGTGATCGCCACCGGCACCTCTGGACCCACACGGAGCTCGATGGCTTTGGCGACGTGGTCGAAAGTCGCACACAAGAGCTGCTGGAAGCGCAAGAGCAGCTGCTGAAAGCGTGGCATCGAGCCGCGACCCAAGTCGAGAAGATCGTACGAGGTTTCCTAGCGAGACAGCGTGTGAAGAAGATCCTGGAAGCCATCGCGAGCGCCGCCAACCAACTGGAGCGCGCCAAGCTGCTCGTGTGGCTGCTCAAAAAGCAAATCACGGCCGCCGTGATCTTTCAGCGAGCGTATCGACGGCACATGACGTACTTGGCGTACGTCGAGAAGCACCGTGGTCGACTACAGCGCTCGACGCGGTTGTTCCTCTTTCGACTGCATCGCCTGCGCGCGACCCGCAGGATCCAGCGAGCATTCCGCTGTTATCGGTACCGCAAATCTGTGCTTGTACAGCTTCATAAGCTCTGCAAGAACCTCTTGAGAGCACGACAAAGGCGAGAATTGGATCAGCTGGCGCTCGTTTTCCATCAGACTCGAGAGAAAATGCGCAGAACGCAGCAGGAAGCGCTCTGGGAGCGTCATCCGGACAAGATGGCGCAGCTCCAGCGCGTTCAGCAGAGGAAAGAGGTTGTCAATGCAGCAGTCGTGTTGCCGCTGCTTGGTGGTGGCAAACAGCCGCAACGCTTGAAGCCCTGTGATAATGGTAAGCAGACGCGTGACGGCGAGGCTCCACGGAAGAGCTTGAACCAGGTCTCATCGCTCCCAGCACTGCACAAGTATTGAGCGTTTATCCCTTTACGTGACAACAGCCTCGATGTGTGTGTCCTGTAGAGCGTGTAGGTGTGGTGCAACAATGCTACTACTTCTTAAGGTTGCAGGCACCTCGTTACGTAGAGTGTATCCATGTCCATCCAGCACCAACATGGCTACATTTTATTCTGGTCAATTGGTAAAAAGAAGTGTCGTTATGAACTTAGTTTACGATAGTAAAGTGTCTATTAATGCAATTTATGGTAAACTAAATTCGTTATGTCACTTTTTCAAATGCTCATGGATTAGTGACCTTGCTGTTAATTTTGCGACAACTGTTTTGCGACCTGACTTGTCAAAAGAGGAGCTCTCGCCAGGAAGTTGCTTCTTGGTGCGTGTGCAATGGCTGGTGGCAATGACAGTCACGCATATGGGCACAGAGCTCCTAAGCGGCAGTCACAGGACATTCAGATCCAATTCGACACGCTGCTAGGCCTCACGGCCACACCATCATTTGATGGACTTGTTGTGACTGATTTTCCTAATCGCCATTTTGTTTCTTTTTAGGTTTTTTTTCAAGGTGAACGAAGAGCTTCAGAGTGCTTGTTGGGATGCCACGAAAGTCAGGAACCAAAGCGCCCACTGCAGCCGCAAGAGAGAGACAAGTGGAGTCCAGTGCTGGCGCCAGCACTCTCAACATGTAAGGGTCTGCCTTTAGTCTCTGCTGCTAGTCTGCCTGTAGATTTGTGCACTACGATCTCACGCGCACTCTGTTGACTTATTTTGTTGTTGTTACATTTCGCAACCAGCAGTGCAGTCAGCGAGCCTGTGCGACGCGTACAGCGAGAGCGCAAGGCGCGCACCATGTACTCTCCGACCACGCCAGTGCGCAATCGCGCAGGAGCAAACAAGCGAGCACCCGTCAAGGCAGCTGACGCAGTACCACCACCTCAGCCACCACCAAGAACAGCTCAGGGTGGTACTAGTCACTCAACGGCTGCGGCTAAAAAGAGCCCGGCGCAATCAACCAAAGCGTCGAACGCCCGGAACATCAAGGCTGTGGTGCAGAAGCAGCAGCAGGTGAACCAGCCACTCTCTGAAGATGCGAGCAAGTCGTCTCAGGAGACGGGAACGCCCGAGTACAAGAAGCTCGAGGGCCGGATCCGAGGCCAGGTCCGTATTTCATTTTGATATCACCTTATCCTGCAAATAAATATCTGCTGACACATAATCCCAATATATCTACACGCAGGTGAAGCGCTTGCGGTACCACCTCGCGTTCGTGGAGGCGTATGCAGCGGAGGGCTGGCGCCGCGCGAGCCGTGAGAAGCTTAAGCCCAGCAACGAGCTCGAGATTGCAAACAGCAAGATCCTCAAGGACAAGCGCGCAGTGCTCAACACGCTCGCAGAGCTGCAGCGCACGAACGCAAGCGACACGCAGTACCCGCAACTCGCAGCCTCAGTGGCTACAGCCGCTGATGAGCAGCAGCTGGGGCTACTGCCCGAGGACATTTACTGCTCGCGCTGCGGTAGCACAGACGCGGACGAGAACAATGACATCCTCATCTGCGACAGCGACGGCTGCCAGCGCGCGTACCACCAGCAGTGCCAGCGGCCGTGGCTCAAGACGCAGGACATCCCCGTGGATGACGAGCACTGGTACTGCGAGGTCTGCCTCGCGGTCTTCAACTCGCTCAAGCTCATCAACTCGGCGTTTGGAACGACCTGCGACACGGTCCAAGAGCTTTTTCCCGAGCTGGATCAGGAGGAGCAGCAATATGGCTACGGTGGTGGCTATGAGGAAGAGGATGAAGACGAAGACGACGACTTTGTGGATGACGCTGAGGATGACGACAACAGCGGCGACGAGTCGGAAGATAGCGACACTGTTGAGGATGATGAGCCTACACTCGGGCAACAGGGCGAACATGGCGATGACGAGCTTCAAATGGACGCAGACGCTGGCGAGATCAGCGACCAGGAGCTCAAATATCTGCGCAGGACGGACGTGATCGACCTCAACAGGTACACTTTGGCTCTTGATACTTTCTTTGGTTCTCTTTTTGTGGAGCTCTTCTCTCTTGATGGTGTCCATCCATTTTTGCGTTTTTTCTTATACTTGTCGTGGTGCCTTTCTTTTGACAGTCGCTCCATGCGCTCGAACAGCAAACTGAAGCAAACGATGACTGCGCCACGAACAAGCGCTCTTCTCGGCCAGCGAGCTGCCAAAGTCGTTGATTTTGAGACTGGAGCAGTCGTGTTTGGCGTCATCGTGGACGAACTCGAAGAGCAGGAGCAGTGGCACGTGGTCTACTACAACGACACGATGGAGCTGCTCACGCACGACCAAGCGCTCGCTGCGATCGCCTGTGCGAACGCCCACGAGCACCAGCATGCGACACAGACTCGTGGCGACATGGACGCCGACGCCGATGCGAGTGACCCAAAGCTCATCCTGCACGGCAAGCGCAAGCGCACGCAGGTCAACTATCGCGAGCTCAACGATGCCATGTTTGCTGGCAAGGCGGACAGCGATGAAGAGGCCGAAGACGCTACTGGAGCTTCTAGAGGTGGCACAACTGGAGCTGCTGGGGACGAAGCTCTTGGTGGCGAAGTGGAGAGTGATGACGAGGATTACGTGCCGGAAGCAAAGACGAAGTCCAGCAAGACTGGTAAAAACGGCGAGTCTGGTGTTGCTGAGACTCAGGCTGATGAGGAGACGAATACACCGGGCAAGCGGTCGCGTCGCGAGCGCAAGAGCGTGGACTACCACGCGCTTAACGAAGGGCTCTTGAGCTACTGATACCACACACAAAGTATCAGAGACTCGGTAGAAAGCAAAACATACACACACACAAACCAATTTCATACACATAAAACAACATTTTACAACAGAGTTACTGCTCGCTGGTCAATCAGTACATGGGGAACGTCGGGTCCACTGAGCGCGCGTACTCGGCGTAGCCGCCGTCGACATTCTGGACATTCGCGACACCGTTCGCCACGAGCCACTGCGTGATGACCATCGAGTCGACGCCACGGCGACAGATCACAAACGTGCGGTGGTGCTGGTGGTCATTCTCAGAGGTCTCAGAGGTCTCGGAGGTCGGCTGAAGCAGAAACTGGCCAATCAGCGAGCCCGGGCCTCCACACGGTTGCTGCTTGACAAAGCTCTCAAATGGCATGTGCACAGCTTCAGGGAAGTGCACCATGTCGAACTGGTTGCGAGCGCGCGTGTCGATCAAAACGTAGCTGCTCGTGCTGGTGTTGTTCTTACGAAAGGCTCCAAAGTCCTTAGCGCTGATGCGGTTCTCTGACGCCAACGAGACAGTTACACTGGTATCTGCACACACGATCTGCTCAGTGCGTAGTGGCGATGCAATTTGCAGTCTTGCGCTAGGACTGCATGCAACACAGTCGCTTCTGCGCTTTGTGCCGATTTTCAAGCGTCGGAACTGTCCGTCGTACGCGTCGTAGAAGCATTGGACGCCCACGAGCGGCTTGCCAAAGCCCGCGAGCACCTTAATCGTCTCCATGGCCTGTAGACAGCCAATGACCCCGGGCACGACGCCTACAACGCCGTTCTCTGAGCAGCTCATCGCTGCGGCCGACGGCTGGAGCTTTGGATACATACAGCGATAGCAGCCGGACTCGTCATTAAACGTGAACACGGTGACTTGCCCCTCGAGCCCGAGTGCGCTACCTGAGACCAGCGGCTTGCGAGTAATGGCACACGCGTCGTTCACCAGGTAGCGCGTCATCACGTTGTCGGATGCGTCGACGACGACGTCGTACTGGGCCACTAGCTCGAGCGCATTTATGCCGTTTAACCGGATCGGATACGCTTCGCAGTGCACGTCCGGGTTGAGCATGGAGATCCGCTTAATAGCGGACGCCACCTTGGTTTCCTGCAAAGTCGACTCGTCATGGATCACCTGGCGATGCAGGTTGGAGCGCTCGACACGGTCGTCGTCCACGAGCCCCAGGTGGCCCACACCCATGGCCGCCAGGTAGAGCGCCACGGGCGAGCCCAGGCCACCGATTCCAATGACCAACACGCGCGCATTGCGCAGCTTGAGCTGGCTCTTGACGCCACCAAAGTCCTCCACGAGCATCTGGCGGCCGTAGCGCTCCAGCTCGGAGCGCGTCATGGGCGAATACGTGCTTACTGGTGATGTTGGTGCTGGCTGTGGTGGTGAAGACGCATCATCGCTGTCGTTGCTATCTGTATCGGACGAGGTCAAACCAGTTGTGGGCTTGGTCTCGCTCATCGTGTCGGACGCGTTGTCGCTCTGCATGCGCGCCAGTTGCTCTCGCAGCCCGTCATTCTCTCGCTGGAGTGCACACAGCTGCTCTTTCAGTGGTCCGCAACGTGTACACGGCGTGCCTGTCGAGCTGGATGATGATTGCATTGCAGTAGCTGCAATAGGAGAACCAGCGGCCGTGGCGTTTGATTCGAGCTTGATGCGCTTGTGGCCCAGTCCCTGGTCCACTGTGGACGGAGGCGCCACTGGTGACCATGAAGAACGCGCTCGGTCAGCTATTGAGTCCGAGTCGGAGCTGCTGTCGGAGCCCTGCGTCACGCGCTGGAGCCACGCGACCTGCGCAGAAGGGGAGGTGGGCGTCGCCATTGCGCTCAAATTGCGCAAATGCGCACAATTTAGCGGGGTCCTGAAAAGCAACGACACTCGATGGCTTTTTCGTGTACAATATTATGGTTGGGACGTGATTTTGTGGCTTGAATCGGAGTGTAGAAATTATTTGTACCATAATATTGTAGCAAGAGAAAAGACGCAACTCATCGGGGAGGTCCGAGTGACGCAATCGCAATCCGGCATTTCAAAACCAGAACGAGACAAGATGTGGTCAAGAAGCGCTACCGGAGCGTCGCGGCAGCTGATGCCACGTACGTTGCGCTCCTGGTGCAACACTCGCCTGCTCTCGAGGTCATCGAGCAGCAGTGGCAGCAGCAGCAGTCCCACGCAGCTGCTGCATCTGCTTGAGCAAGTCGCGGCTGGAAAGGTACGCACCACACACGCATGCCAATCAATGTGCCTCCAATGAAATGATCACATCCACTTATTATCGTGCTCTTCTGTGTGTGGGCAGGTGTCGCCTACGGCCGCCGCAACGCAGTGCCAGACGCTCGAGTATGAGGACGTGGGCGGCTACGCCAAGATCGACACGCATCGCTTCGCGCGCACGGGCTTCCCAGAGGTCGTCTACGCCGAGGGCAAGACGAGCGCCCAGGTGGCGCAGATCCTGGAGCTCATGGTGCGCAAGGGCGTGGACGCGAACGTGATGGCGACGCGCGTAACCCCCGAGAGCGTCGATGCGATCCGGAGCAAAGTGGCGCCGGTACGTGCGTACGCATGCCTTGGCCTTTGGCCGATAAGGTTTCTATGCTAAACGTGGCACTGGGGCTAATAATTGACTTGTGGTTTTGAAGGAGCTCGAGTTCTTTTACTACCCGACAGCGCGCATTTTGGCATCGAGGGACCTAACGAAGCCCGCTGAGGAGAAGCACCACAAGGAGGTATAACTATGAAGAGCTCTTTTAGAGTGGTGAATGGTGTCGAGAGACATACTTATAGTAACCTATAGGGTATTGCGAGCGTCTTGTGCGCGGGCACGTCGGATCTCCCTGTTGCTGAAGAAGCTGCCATCACACTCGGTACGACACTGCCATCTCCATTGGGCAATCAGTTTACCGTTTGCTCATCTAACTGGATGTGGATCTGATGCGTGGACTGCAGAACTAGCAGGCTTCCGCGTGACGCGACTGTATGACGTGGGCGTCGCGGGCATCCACCGCCTGCTGCGCAACCAGCACGTGCTGCACGAGTCGGACGTGGCGATCTGCGTCGCCGGCATGGACGGAGCGCTCCCAGGCGTCGTCGTACGTACATTTACGATATGGTTCTTATGTGGAAGCTAGTTTACGTGTTCTCAGTATTGAACGTGTCATTGGGTGTGTTGCTGTGCAAATAGGGCGGATTGACTGAGAATCCAGTGATCGCAGTGCCGACGAGCGTCGGGTAAGGATTTGCGTTTGCGTTTGCCCTCTGACTGACTTTGGTATCAGAGATCTTGAATTAATTATTGTACGTGTAATTTTTG
This sequence comes from Globisporangium okanoganense, assembly GCA_023334035.1. Lineage (NCBI taxonomy): Eukaryota > Oomycota > Peronosporomycetes > Pythiales > Pythiaceae > Globisporangium > Globisporangium okanoganense. Next base: position 12,306 of record JAASFY010000395.1, read on the forward strand.
CAACAGCTACGGTGCGGCATTCGGAGGACTCGCGCCGCTACTGACGATGCTGAACGCGTGCTCGCCTGGCGTCGGGGTCGTGAACATTGACAACGGCTTTGGTGCCGCTGTCCTCGCAGGTATGTGTTCGTCTTTGATTTTGGTAATTTGGTACCAACGTGTTGTTGCTGACTGTGTGTGTGCCTGATTCCAGCGCGGATTTTGAACCGACAATAGGGTACAGACTCAGAGAGCGAATGAGCCATCAAGCGAAGAGAGACTCGAGTCGTAATCTTATCTGCATCATACTCGTTTCTTGTTTGTAACTGTTTGTACTTAGTATCCTCTTTTAACATACTCGTTATATGCGGTTGGATACAAACACGAATCGGTTAAGGTGTATTAAAGTACCTATCATAACCGTTTTTGTTTGTAGCCGTAACTATCATATCCGTGATTAGCCGCTATTATGCTAATTAACAGCTGTAACGTACCCTTCGTAACCGTTTCTTGTTTGTTGCCGTTTGTAGTTTGTATCCCTTATAGCTTGTAACCCCACGGCTACAAAACGTTGTTTGTAATCGTGGGTTAAACAAACAAGAATCAAGATCCGAGCATAGCTGGACCTCGGGAGCCGCACCCTCGCCGACAACTTAAAAGTTTGCGGATCTGGGCACCTTGCACAGCATCATCGATAGCCCATACAAAATATACCAAGCACAAACAAGAACCGATCTTCGACAGATATCTTTTTCGGAGGGCATGTCATTCAAGACAGCGGAAATGAGCTCTCCATACTAATTCCCAGCCCAGTTGCTGGAGGCCATGGGGCAACTTATCGAGTATGTAGGTTGAGTGGTGCACAACAGAGGTGAAGGCATGTTTTTTTCGTTTTGGGTGCGTGAACCTGCTGCAACGGTTGAAGAAGCCAGTTCTGCGAGTGTCGGCTGGCGTCACGGTTTCTTCGCGTAAAAAAGAGTCAGCTAATTGGTATTTTTAACCAATCAGTGATCTGCATTCGTCTCTACCGAGTACAGTGGATTCAGTTTTAAGTGTAGTGTTGCGGAATCGACTTCCAAACTTGTGTTGGTGGGGTATGTTGGGCTCGAACTCCAAGCCTTGGAGCGCGGGCACTGTTGCGGCCTTCGCGATATGAAATATGTATGTATTCTGTGTGCGGGTTGTGATTGATATCTTCGTCAATGGTACTGAGGTTTCCCAAGCCAATTGGAAATGATAAGCAAAACTAAATGAGAGTCCCTTGAAAGTATCACCCTTTCTTCCAGCGCGGACAACACGTTGTACAGTACCAACACTATGTAGTATTCCAAAACGCGAAACTAACGTTTCTATCGTATCTGCACTCTCATTGCACGCTGCTACTATATTTTCTCGATACACTGTATCCTGAAACTTGTGCAGTCCACAAGTCTCTTCGTCTCTATCAACGTTCCAGTTTGTTCTTGAAGTTAGCTAATAAACTTAATTGAGAGGGTTCAGTACTGTCCAGCAAGTTTGCGGTGGTGAGTCGAAAAACAGAAAGAACGCCATTGGGGAAGAGAGTGTGCGCAAAAAGTCTTGACTTGATTAAAGTATGCTGTGAGCCACAAAGGAGCCAAGACGATCCGCCGCCAGTCCTCTCTCTGTCATTCCCCATTCTTCCCCCGCGTGCCTGCACCCGTCGGAAGTCTAATCCACTCATCCATCCACCAAGTATGGCGAGGAAGGCGTTCATCATCGTAGCCGTGCTCGTGGTGATCGGCATCGCCGTGGGCGTGATCGTGGCCGTCACGACCGGCAAGTCGGATGGCGCGTCCACGTCCAGCGGCGGAAACTCAGACGCCGCCAGCAGCAACAACAACGGCGGCTCGTCGACGGCGGCGGGCACGGTCGCGCCGGCCAACGTCTCGGACGACTCGCTCATTGGTGGCGCCGGCTCGGCCGCAGGCTCGTCGACCGTCAACGCCACGGTCCCGGAGCCCACGTCCAACCCTGACACAGGTTCGTGTGCGGCCATCTGATGTGTTTCATTTATTTATTATTAATTCGGGAGATTAATCGTCATGTCGGGGATCTGTTATGATAAAAATGATGGCTACCTTTGCAGCGGTGAAGGCGTTCTCGATGCTCGCGATCGGCGACTGGGGCGCGACGACCGACAAGCCCGGCTCGTGCTGCAACAAATACCGCAAGACCGCGGCCGAATCGCTCGAGTTCAAGATCGACTACTGGGCGCAGATCAACGTGGCCGAGATCCTCGCGCAGTCCGCGGCCGCGATCTCGCCCGTGCGCGTGATCGGCCACGGCGACAACATCTACTGGAACGGCGCCGGCCCCGAGGACATTGCGTACCGCATGCAGACGACGTTCGAGGACGTGTACAACCAAAAGTCGCTTGATGGCATCCCATGGATCAACGTCGTGGGCAACCACGACCTCGGCGGCTCGGACTACCTCTGCGGCGAAGTCGACTACAAGTTCCGCAAGTGCAAGAGCGTGGACGAGATGCTCGTGTACCTCAACAAGAAGTTCACGCTGCAGGCCGACTACAAGAGCCCGAACAACAACCGGTGGAAGCTCACGGACCACTACTACAAGGAGTCGGTCGAGAAGAACGGCGTGTCGGTCGACATCTTTAACATCGACACGAACTTTGCCGACTCGCACGGCGTGATGCAGATCTGCTGCCAGTGTTACGGCTACGTCAAGTCCAAGGGCCTCGGCGTGGCCGAAGAGAAGGCGCTCGGCAACTCGTGCAACGACCGTCTCCCTGGTGACGAGCTCTGCGCCGGTGGCGACCGCGCGATGTACGACGCGTGTGCCAAGACCGTGAAGAAGTGGTGGGACGACTCGATCACGGGCGTGAAGAAGGACCTCGCGGCCTCCACGGCCACGTGGAAGATCATCAACTCGCACTACTCGCCGCACTTTCACATGAGCGAGGACAAGATGAAGGAGTGGTACATGATCACGAAGGACCACGGTGTGCACCTCTGGATGAACGGCCACACGCACGGCTTCAACCACGACATCAGCAAGTGGGGCACGCACTTTTACGAGAACGGCGGCGGCGGCGGCATCCAGAGCGAGACGTCGGGCCATCCGCCCGAGGTCGCGGAGAAGTTTGTCGACCACGCGTGGATCGCGCCGGGCAACCCATACGGCTTCTTCGAGCTGCACGTGTCCAAGGACTGGCTCAAGACCGAGTTCGTGACCTTCGACAGCAAGTGGGTCTTCAGCGACACCAAGGAGCAGATCGTCAAGGGCGGCTACAAGAAGGGCCACTGCTGGCACGTGCCCGTGACGGGCGGCAAGGGCCGCGAGTGCAAGGAGTAGGCTATCCTATTCATTTCTGAGCTTGAGTATAGTAAGCTCCAGTTTCTTTTTGTCTCGTGCCAGGCAATCATGAATTAATTGCCACCAGAGTCAACACTGCAGTATGGGAACATAGATGAAAGCGCTCTTGCGTGTGCGTGAAATAAGAAATGTTTATTCTTCCTCTGCGTATTTAGTTCGTTGACGCTTTGTGTGCCACTCATTCTCGTGAGCAGCTCAATAATAAATAATTAACTACTTGGAGAGTTGTGAACAGCCTCTACCCGGCCTCGTCGGCGCGGTCGACCATCATGGACGACACAGAGATCCTTGTCTTCTTGTACAGATGTCTGTCGTCGTCGTCGTCACCATCGTGCAATAGTATCTTCCTCCTGCCTTTGCTCTTGAGCTGCTCGCCTCTGTCTTCTCGCCGTAGCTGCATGTGCGAGACCTCCAGGAGCTCCACTTGCGGTGAACTACCTGACGACGAGGAGCTCGAGTCGCTCGACACTTCCTCGGCGTCCTCGCTGCTCTCGACGGCCACGTCGATCGCCACCTCCACAGCGGCCTTATCTTCTTCGTTATCGTCATCGTCGATCGTCAAGCGATTGCGGCGGCTCGGCACTTTTAGCATTCGCATCTCGTGCTGGAGCTCAGCGATTGTCTGCCGCAGCTGCTGGTTCTCGATCCGCGCCTGCGCCACGAACGCCTCGGCCTGCGCGCGGATGTCCGCTCGCTCCTTGTCGAACTGTGCGCTCAGCTGCGTCTCGATATTGTACACGTACGCCTTCGCCTCGACCAGCAGGCTGGCGTGCGCGCGCCCGAACTCGGCGATGCGCTTGAGCTGCTCGTCTAATGGAACAAAGCAAGTACGGGTACAGTTAGTCTCTCGAATGCTACATTAAAGCGAGCAATACAACAATGGAATAGCAGAACGTACTCGAGAAGTGGGCTTCGATGTGCGAGACCACGCGCTGCTGCCACCGTTCGAGCTCCGAGACGCTGATCGTGACCATGCGCTCCTCCTGTGGTGTTGTTCGTGGTGCTGTTGTGTTTCTTGTTGTTGGCTGAGTTTGCTGCTGTTGGGTACCGGAATCTGGCTGTGCTGATGCTGCCAGTGACGGTAATTGCGGCCTGGAGGGCGACAACGATGACGTTATAACTACAGGCTGGATCGCAATAACGTCATCTTCTGTCTCAGCGGCTGCATTCGATGACGATGGTGCTTCGCTGCTGCTGCTATGAGACGACTCGGCAACGCTCTCGTCGTTTTCTTGCTGTTGCAACTGATGCTGTGCATCTCCGATCACTGCTTCTATTGCTTCCGTCAGCTCAGGTGTCTCTGGCGCTGCTTCCTGTGTTGTTATCACCACCTCCTCTGTTTCGTGCACTGCTGCTGCGGACATCAACACATCCACCACCATGCACTCGATCTCGATCTGAGGCGGCTCGATCGCACTCAGTCCTGGGATCGTGGGCGACTCGTGCAGCTCCAAGCGGAACGAAGATGGCCGTTCAAAGTCTTGTGGTGAGCTGGTGCTGGTGGCTGTCGTCGTCGTTGCAACTGGCAACGCGTCCAGTGTGAAGACCGCAGCGGAAGTGGTGTGAGCACGCTCGTCGCGGACGCCATGGTGGTCGACGTGGGGCTTATGGGTGCCGCCGGCTGGATGTAGCTGATGCCCACGCGCTTGCGCGTCGCGGAGGGCTTCGTGCGTCCCATTGAGTCAAAATCAATTTTTTGAGGTGCCGATTTATTTTCCGCAATAATAATATCTCAGTTTTATGTCAATTCAGAGCCTCAACTTGCACCGCTAATTTGCAGCACCATCATCAAAGTGGAACCGGTGGGACCGGTCCCGTGCCACAAAAGATCGTGCCGGTCCAGTTGAACCGATCTTTTTGAGGAGGTTCTCTCCCTTTTTCCCCTCATCAACACCAAACAACTCGGATTCGACGCAGGAAGCACGCGAACAAAGAAAGCGGTGGTGGCAGCAGCTCTTCCTCTCTATATCTGCATCTATCTCCAGCTTCCTCCTTCGTGTGACGGCGCAGCGCTTCTCTCCGCTCGACTCTCTATCTGCATCTTCTCTGCATTTGAACAACAAGCGGCTTGAAACCACCCAATTAACCAACCAACCATGGCGGACCAAGTGGACGCGCAACAAGCCGCGGACGGCGCGGTCTCCGCGCTCGGCTCATCGCAGTGGTCGGAGCACAGCGCACCGAACGGACGCAAGTACTACTACAACGGCGTCACCGGCGAGTCGACCTGGGAACGGTGCGTTTGGCTTGATTTCTATGTGTATATGCTTGTATGGCAAGGATACTTTCTTTCGCGTGTTGTCGGGATGCGCCAAAAAGAGATCTTTTTTTTCTTGGCGATGACAATCTCGTGATGAAAAACACTGCGTTGTGTAAGGATACGATACGTAGCGCTGAGTACTAACTTGCTATCCGTGCGGTTGATTGTCTTGTTGCTGCTCATAGCCCTGCTGAGCTGTCCGCTCCACAGGCCGAGATCCCTCGCTCGAGCGGCGCTGCTGGCGGCGCTGCCGCGGCTGCTGGCTTCCCTCAGGCCCAGCAAACGCCAGCGCAAGGCCAACAGGGTGAGTTTGTATTGCCACGTGTGCAGTATATGTCTATATGAGCTCATGAAACTAACCACTGGTGATGTCTATCTGTAACACAGCTGGCGCTGCTCCGTACGGACAGTACCCTCAAGCCGCGTATGGTCAGCCAATTGCGGCGTATCCAAACCCGTACGGCGGCGCTGGTTACATGTACCCGTACCCACAGCACTACGGTATGTTTGCTCGCTCATGTATGTTGCCTGTTATTATATTCGAGCCTGTGGCTAATGTCTTGTTGCCTTTTGTCTGTGTTCACACAGGATATGCTCCACAAGTGGCTGGTCCTGGTCCACCGATTCAGACGACTGAGAGTGGCCAAGGTACGCTATCGCTGAATACTTGGCTCTTGCTCAAGTAGCGCTCTACATTTGTTCCTGTTTCTATATGTTGCACGTGTACTAAATGCGTGAATCCCCCGTCGCGACTGCATATCCGCTGCATGGTCGATATGTGCATGTGTTTGTGTCTTTGAACAGGACCTCCTGGATGCAACCTGTTTGTTTTTCATATCCCAAACGACATGACTAACCAAGACCTCTTCAATTACTTCGCTACTTTCGGCAACGTGATTAGCGCCCGCATCATGGTGGAGAAGGAGACTGGCAGAAGTCGTGGATTCGGTACGTTCGCCTTGCTGTGGTGCGTTTTATAATCAGATGGGGTCATGTGGACTGACAATGTCATTCTCTTGTTATTTGTAGGCTTCGTGAGCTACGACAATGCTCCATCTGCGGACGCCGCCATTAAGGGCATGAACGGCTTCCAGGTCGGCCGCAAGCGCTTGAAAGTGCAGCACAAGAAGGAGAAGGGCCAGGGCCCGATGTTCGGCGACATGGACACGGACGCCAACGACATGGTGCAGCACGACCCGTCGGCGATGCCAACCGTGTAAGCTTCGAGCGCGATGAATGACATATTATGGGCGGTGCGGCGAACGAAGAGCGAGCCAGTGAAGCGTCGACGCACAACACGCAAGATCGAGTGGGAAACCAGCAAGCAAGCACAACAACAGCAGCAACAGCAAACAATAACAGAAGGTGACTGAAGAAGGAGCTCGAGAGGGTGACTTGCGGCCACTTTCCAGCAAGAAAAACAACAAACAAGGCAACAACAACAAACAAACAACAGCAAGAGAAGGATCATCGGCACGGCAGTCAAGTGGTATCGACGAAAAGAAAGCGCGGGTCTCTGTTTTTGGTCGTTCTATACAATGCATATTCGATGATGCGTGTGTGCGTTTTGTGTGTGTGTGGTATCGGGGCAACTTAACGAGCTTTTGTTTATCTTTTTGTATGGGAACAACACCATGAAGACCATCGGATTGCCTTCACAGTCCATCCATAGTGCATGAACGAGCACAACAAGCCCTTCGATGATAAAGATGCACGCGATGGCGCTCGTGCCGGTAGGTTCAGCCCCATTGCTGCTGTTATTATTATGAGGAGCTCTTCGTATTTTACTTGGTGTCGTCACGACCACACATTTTGTTCTTCTCAACCCACTTCAACTTTGGAATGTGTACTGAAGGTGTGCAAAGTTGCTTCAGGATTACATTCGCGCAACCTCACCAGATCATTCTTGCGTTTCGGAACAATGTCCACTAATCCAACTGTGTGCGAGCCAATCCAAAGGGCACGAGCGAGGCACTGTTTGGCGGATAGTATGTTGGCGGGAGCGACTGGAGCTCGCAATGTATTGGCCCAAGCTTCTTTTGGTGCCTGTGTCGGGGATGGTGGCTGTGCAATCACGAAGTGTTCGGTAGCCAAAGGTACGATACAGTCACTGTTCCAGGCAAGTGACAAATTTCACAGAGCGTGCCGGCATCAGATCCGATTAGGATCTCTCACGAGAAGTCCAACACCGACAGCGCAGGCCGCTTACGTGGATGTTGTGGAGCTGCAAATAATTCTGTCACATGTGCTCGCTCGCTGCCAGCCAACCGATCAGGCGATCAAGTAAGCTCCAGTCTCTCTTCAAGGGCTGCTGCGAAAGAAATCGCGGGCAGTGCGCTGTCGTGAACGAAAGACGTGCAGAAGAAGCTCTTGCGAGAGGGCGTGATGGTGATGCGCTTCTCACGGCAATGGATGGAGAGCTCGTGAAATGCTTTGAGCTGTTAACACTGGCAATGCAGACGCAGATGGATGGCTGGAGTGGCTCAGCTGCTCTTCAGCACCGCTCGCTCATTTCGCGACCAGACGACGAAGATGAGATGCTCGCTCGTCACCACACCCCTTCTGCCAGCCAACCATTCAGTTCCAGACAGATGGGTGCACAGCGGCTGCTGGATCTGAGACAAAAGTCGTGCGATGGCTCTCTTGTTGTCTCATTACTCGCTTGCTTGCTCGAATTGCTTGCTTGTCTTGCTTGCTTGTTCGCCCGCTGGCTTGCTTTGCGCTCTCCGGGTTGCCTTGAGCAAGGATACAGTGGCGAGTGAAGCAGCGCACACGCATGATAATGGATGCGAGATGATTCTCTCTATCCTCACCGGGTTGTCCCAAGCAAGCAAGTCAGGGCGCCACTTTACTTGCAGCTTTTTAAACAAACGAGCGCTGGCGAAATGCAAAAGCAAGCAAGATGCATGACGACGCACTGGCTGTTGCGGTTGTTTTGTTTGAGCTCAGGTCCCCGCAAGCTTGTCGAGGAAAGAAACAGCCAATATAGCGTATCCAGGATCTCGTTTTGTAAGCAGCGCAAAGCAAAAAAGATCAGCAGCAACATCAGCCGCAAAATCTGTTTTTCATTGCCATCAGGTAAACTGGCTGAATGGAGGCGAGGCTGGGAATACGCAGCCCCGATTGATGTGGTAAGCAACCTGCTGGACGTCGAGTGATGGAATGAAATGCAAGCCTGTCAGCTGGCCAGCTGGGCGTGCTTGCTTGCTTTGGTGCTCTGTTGTTTTCTTGGTCGCCTATAATGGCAACCCCGAACCTATTTCCTCATCGCCTGTCAAAAGTTCAGACTTTCTTTTTGACGGTTTCTCTCAGAAATCCAAACCCAACCGCGCAAGTAACGCTCGCTCATACAGCGCTTGTTGTTCGCTTGTTACTGTTTTTGTTGCTGCTGCTGCTTGTTTGCTCATATTCTTGCGCGCAGGGCTCAGCAGCGCGGACCTGAGAACGCACTGCCGCGCATTGGCTGAGCTGGTGTCGAAACGCCACGTGTTCCCCCCCCCCCGTCTTGCGGACGCGTGGCAGGTCGGAAAACAACAACACACTTGAGAATCAGACTGCTTGCTTGTTGCATACACCTCGAGAGTTGGATGAACAACTTGTATCGCTTCCTCGTCCTTCGCGTCTATGACGTGTCGAATTTTGTATGCAGGGAGGTAAAACACTTGACATTTGTATGTGAGGCCCGCCAGCCAGCTTCACAGCGTGGACTCGGCTGTTTTGGACGTTTTCGTCACCGCGTCAGCTGCATGCAAAAGCGCCGGGCTCTGCGCTCTCCAGCCGCCGCGGCTTTGTGTCCCATCTGGATTCTCAGCTTCACACAAGAAAGCAAATTTCAAACAAAAACAAGCACAAGAAAAACAAATCTGAGAACAGCTTCCTGTGCGGTTTGTTTTTGTCTGCCAAGGTGTGTTTGCGAAAATCCATCGCTGTCAAGGAGAGTCCGTACATATTAAAAACATTAGGCTTGCAAAAGGACCCAATTTCAGCACACTCCTTGTTGTGGCTTGTTACATGTTGTCACTCTCTTTGCTATGCTTCAGTTTGTGCAAGTTGTGTGGACTTGCTTGTTGGCTTGTTGCAGAGCTCGCAACAACAATAGCGGATCTGAAATTGGTTGATGAAACAAGCAAGACAAAGGTCTCCGGCGCGAGGACGACGCGTGAATATTCGTCCGCAAAACCTGCTGCCGCCCATCCGAGGGAATGAACCCATCTGAAGATGCGCCTCCGGGTTTGGTGATATTTGATGGGCACGCGTTTGAAATGGCTTGGTCATTGTGTCTTGTGTTTGCGAGTCAGCCAGCCTCGGGGTCTTGTCGTCCTGCTGGCGCAAAGTGTGTGGCTCTTATATCGGAGACTAGATCCCGAGAGATCCGGTTTCGAGCGTCGAAAGAGCCCTCGCAGCTCTTATACCAAAGCGAGCGCAGTCAGTTGACAAGGCAACAAGATCGGCAGGCAAACATGTGTGCAACAACAACAAGCAAGCCTTTCTCGCTTTGCGTCAGGTTTGTTGTTGTTCTTGTCGCAGTCTCAAATACACTCAAAATTTGTGTCACAAGTGTTTTCTGCCTACTGCAACACCCAGAAACTGCGCAAGGCACTCACTCGATCACTCGCCTGACTTGCAGCACCGCTGCTGCTTGTTCTCCAGCTGCACGCAGCCCTCGCTCAAATCAAGTCACCACCGCGACATGTTGTATTCTGCGCACTTGCTTGAAGAGTTCGCTGGCTTGCCTTGCACTTGAGGGGTGAGCGCGGAGCGAGCATCTTCGTGTTGAGAGCCAAATTTCAAGTTGAGGTTTCAAAATGGCCGCCGACATGGACACTTGGAGGCGCAGCAAGCAAAAGCAAAGAGCTGAAATGGGTTGCTACAGTCCGAATACAGTGGGATGTCGCTGGAGCGATGATGAATGGACAGAGCGCGCGCAGTCCCCATCTTCTTGATCAGCCGCGCAAATTTGGTAATTTGTCTTCAAAGTGAGATTAAAAAAACTAATCCGTAATGTGGAACTCGCCTACTTTAGAAATAGCAAAATTATCGCTACCGCTTGTTGCTACCTAAAACAGCAATTGTTATTGTAAAAACACCCTCATGCGCTTAAAGCAGACTTTGCTAACTTCATTTCATTGGTTCATCCACAGATTATCTTCCATTTGCTTTCTTTTGCGCAACACAATCAGACGAGGCAGATTATTTTCCTGGCTCTGCATTTTCACTTACGCGTCCGCTCTTGCAACAGGCAAAGCGACGAGGAAATCGAGCGCAAAACTTGCAAAATCTCAATATCCTTTCGCAAAATCTCAAAAACTTGTTTTTTTGTATTTTGCCGCAACAATTTCAATTTGTGCCGACATTTAAAAACGAACGTTTTGGGTGGGACTAAAAAATCACATTTGCGCTCATATTGTGTGCCTATAATTAATGAAACCTGGTTGGTTGTTTCGCAACCTGTAACGGCTTTCAACTGTCGAAATGTCAGATTTTCAGCACCTTGCTTGGGCCAACGGGTCTGGCCGCCCACACAAGAAGAAACCGCCATTTGTGGCTGGTCGTCAGGCAAAAGAATTGTATTTTCACAGGTTTGTTGGGCTGTCAGCAACCAAGTTTGAGGAGGCTTGGTGGTACATACTTGCTTGCGCAAATGTGCGGCCAGGTCTGTTCTCATCCGACTTGGCGCCTATCATTTGGTACAGTACTGTAATGGCTCTCGCAGCCACAATTCGCCTTGCGAGCTGGCTGACGAGCTTGATTTGTGATGGCGCCTGCTGTATCCGCTGCCAGTTGGGACAGCAACTCGCGAGTTTGCTGCCGTCCTCGCGTCCTGAGACGCTGTGCGAGGGAGCGAGCAGTTTTGGATGACTCGACCGCTTTTTCGCGTGCGGAACGGCCAGATGACCGATCGCGCTGTCTTTCTTCTTTTTATCTGTTGAGCGGTTGGGAGAGTGAACGACTTGATTGATTTGGAAATGTGCTGTTTTGAGCGATGCCCTCTCTTCCAAAGTGCACGCACACTGTTGTTGTTGTATGGGAGGGGGGGGGGG
>JAASFY010000396.1:0-23890 GCA_023334035.1 Globisporangium okanoganense
ACACACACACACACACACACTCACTCACACACACACATGACCTGTGTCGTAATCCATTTCTGCATTGCAGTGCGTTGTACAAGGAAGCTCTGTATTTTTAGAATTTAAGAGAAATCATCTAAAAACAAAAGCTCACCCACAGCCACAATCGATATAAACAGCTGCACGCGTCAACAACCGCTCCGCCACAGCAGAAACTCCGAAAGCTACAGCTACAGCAGCTCAAGAGAGTTTGAGAGCCAAGTTACAATCAGTGATCCGGGAACCACAGCATCAGCAGATTGAACGTATTTAGAATTAGACTCATTGATCCTGTTCTCTTAACTTGAAGCCAATTGAGATCATTTGTCAAACCAACTGCCTTTCTCGTAATTTCAAGATTTGCCCAGTTGTTACGCAGAGCAGGCTGCCAAATGTAGCAAGCTGCCAACACGATTTCTTGTAGATCGCGAGCGAGTGTAAATATGTTCTTGCGAGGATTCACTATGTTTAATCTCGTAAAATCTTTAACTGACTTTGTGCGAGGTAATTTATATTTGTCAACGATAGCAATTAGATGCTCTTCAAGTTGGAGATTTAGCGTGCCAAGAGATAGATACGTATTCTTTTGAGCTTCTGTCATGATATTGCTAACTTCATTTGCTTTCACTTGTAGAGTAATCGCCTCAACTCTTTTTTGTAAAATTCTTTTACGCCCGCATTGATCACTTTGTCACTGTCCGCATCAATAATTTTGATGACAAGCCAAATACGCGTTTTCTGCGTACCAAGATTTGGTGCCTTGTCTTTGTGTGGCGTACGAATGATCTTCATAATTGTAGCTTTCTCGTTTAAGAACGACAAATCAGTTGTTGTCGGGGTGGGGTCTATCAAGCGGTACAATTGCATAATATATGAGAAACTGCCTTTAAATATACCAGAAGTCGTATTTTTAGCCTCAAGCATTTGCTTAACTTTGTTTTCCATAACTCTGATTGATTCCGTGATAACGTTTATATACTATATATATGGTGTATCAATATTGAACGTTTTTAAAGTAATGATTCGGACAAAAACGTATGATCATGAGGGATGAAATATATAGTATATAAAAACGTTTGATAGTATTAACAATGTGCAACTTTATCAACGCAAAGGGCAAACAGTGTGGTAATGATAAGGACAAGTCTGTCTGCCATATCAAATCACACATTGAGTGGCACAAGTCTCAAACTAACATTGTTAATAACAAAAAAATTCTTGAATATAGCAGCGAGCAAAATATTTGAGTCCAAATGTTGCCTTCTCCACGGAAGAAATAATTGAATCTACTTATATTAGTAAGGAGATTCTATCAAATCAAAATATATATATATTTGCGGAGAATGACACAGACGATGAGTATCATACCTATGACATAGATGCTGAAGATGAGTTTATAGTTCGCACTGAATTACCGATTGATGATATCACGGATGAGAAATATGATGATGAAGAAGCCGCTTATCTGATGAGCTCATATCATAATGGTATTGAAGAAAGTGTTGAGGTAGCTAAGCCTATCAAAGTGGATCTTGTCAAAGTGGATCCTGTCAAAGTGGATCTGATCCCAATTGGTAACTATAACACAAAATATTACCATTTACTAAATCTACTACCAAACGTGTAACCGGGCGTTCCCGAGTTACTCAGCACGATACACAGAGTGAGGAAGCGTGTGTTACACGACTTCCACAAGGACTCGTGATAAGGGGGACCAGCAGTTCCTGCGATCTGATTGCCTGATTATAACAGAGCAATCCGGACGTAAAGGTAAAAGGCTTTAATTGCTTCCAAAGAAGGCAAAAGCGAAACTGTTTATTTAGGCCCTGAGGGCGGCCCCGACAGCGGGTGCAAATTACTAGAGGTTTGTATACTATAGCTAGGCCTAAATAAAGCTACTTTGACTGGCTATGCAAGCTCAGTGTTTCTGATTGGCTACTTATCCGTAATAATAGTCAATGACAAGGCCGCATCATTGCTGGCCATAACTGTTCCTTAAGTGCGCAGCAAGTTCGCGCGTGCCACTTCAGAAGTGAACACTGCGAATTTGTGCTAAGTTCGGTCTTAAAGATATTGCACAAACAGTAGTTTGGCAGAGTGGTTACTACGGTGTAACTCACTCGTGTACCCCGTTACACATCTGGTTGCAGCGCAGGTTGAGCTCCAGCAACTTGGCCATGCTGAAGACCACGCCCAAGATCTGCTGCAGACTCAGTTCGCTGCAGCTTCTCTCTGGAAATGGCGCTGCGCTCGCGTTCTCGCGAGCGCCAGACGATCGCGAGAAGAACGATGTCATTTTTTTTTTAATGAGATGGTTTTCAAATGGAGTTTTCGTCCAAGTTCGGCCGAGCTTCTGCATTCAATAATGTAGCTCTGTCTTTATAGAGCAACGTTGTGGACGAATATGTTGGTTTTACTATACTATAGGATCGGAAAAAGAGACGAAGGCAAACTAAAACTAATATAATCTTCCATAGCTGTTGCTTTAACCAATTGAACCATTTAGAACAACCTTACACCGTTTGGCTTAAAATGTTAAAAACATTCTTACACCAAACGTTGGGTCTTTGCATCCCCGTGTAAATCTTGGTTGTGTGATGCCGACGTAGCAACACTGATTGAGCCTCTGGCTCGTCGAAGGTAGTCCGGACGCTCTTCTCCGCGAATCGCATTCACTGCTACCTTCCATATGTTTGAAGCGGCATTCGTGTCTCTGTTCCACAGCCTCGAGCAAATCTTACACTTGACGAGCGTGTCTCAGGACACTACCGATACGGTGCGGTCGGGAGTTCTCGCACTCTCTGAACGTATTGCACTCGCCAGCACACGCACTGCAGCGACAGGTGGTACGAAACTCATCTACCAGATAGACACCGTAGCCGCTTTACGGAACAACGTCCTGAACCTTTTCCCCTTGATCAGCTCCTTGTAGTTGCGGTACTTACACTGTTCGAAGTCGCCGATGGCAACGATGGTTTCCTCGGGCCCACCGAACAGCTTCTCGAACCGCTTCAGCAGACGGGCCTCCGTGATCTGTCGCCGCATGTAGCTTCCCAGTTTCAGCTTGCGGAAAAGGTACTCGTTGTAGAACGGTGCCAGTCGCCTGTTGAGTTCGTTCTTCTTTTGGACGTACGTCTTGAACTTGACAAAATCAGTCGTCTTGCAGCTGTACGCGCTCAGCTCGGCTTCCCACGCGACCACACGCTTACTGTCGATTATCTCCTGCTTGCGCTGTTGCAGATAGTCGCGGTACTTTTTTGCCTTCGTCTCCTTGCGGCGCATGTCCTGGGTGTAGCGGAACTTAGTTTGGTCGCGCTGGTCGCTGCCTACGCAGTACAGCAGGTCGCTCATGTTGGGGTCGATGGCGACAACCCGTTTGTTTTGCAGGGGTTCGCAAGTGTCCACCTCGTCGATGTAGGTCTCGCTGCTTCCCTTCTTGGCCTTCAGCTCTCTGATACGCTTGCGAATCATGTCCTTCCGCTTCAACAGGATGCTGCAGCTCACGCCGTCCATCTCGATCTGATGGTCGAACATATGTGCGTGAGTGTCCTCCTCCATGTGGAAGCGCTTCATGTGCATCTTGAAGAAGAAGCCCCAGATCTTGTCCTGGTGCTTGACCAGGTTACCCTTGGTCGTGTAGTCGCTGCGCTTACCCTGCTCCGACGTGAAGCAAAGGTTGACGAGCGAAACCATGTCCATACGAAAATGCTTGAGGATGATCTCGCTCCGTAAAGGACACGCATTATTGATCGTCGCGCCGCGGGCCTCGACAGCCTTCATCATGTACAGCATGTGCGGCAGGTAGTCCTGGGGCGAGCACTGGACGTGGTAGTAGACGCTGTCCTCCCTCAGCTGTCACTGGGGCAACACCTTGCGGCGCTGCTGGTCGATCCACACGTGATACAGCGGGTGTGCCGCCTTCGCTTGGTCCGGGTTCAGGAGGTCGTTCTTGACCCTCTGCAGCTGAGCGCACAGCGCGTTGGTTGCCGCCTGGCGGCGGGCGGTGGTCTTCTTGTGCTTCTTGACGATTGCCGCCAGAGCCTTTTTCTCCCACGACACGTTGACGAAACGCTTGACGTACTCGACAAAGTGCTGCTTGAGGTTGTTCTCGTACATCGTGATGACGTCGATCGACAGGTAGTCGAGAATCGTGTTCATGTGGCGGTAGTTGAGCGGTTCCGCCACTATCGCCTTGTAGTACTCTTCCTGCAACGTCTTTAGCGTGTCCTTGATGCGCTTGGTCTCTGCGTTGGGCGGCCGCCCGCAGTTGGGCTCCTCGCACAGCACTCTCATCAGTGAGGTCACAAACTGTCGGTCGATCGTAGGCAGACCGGTACCGGTATCGTAGCAGTGGATCAGGTACAGCTTGAGCAGCTGAAGCGTGTGGGTCATGATCCCGTTCGCCCGCAAGGCGGCGTCCTGTAGCTTGGCGATCACCACCTTATCACGAATCACGCTCTTCAGACTGGTCTTGATGCACTGATAGAACGGCTGGGGGGTCCCGCCGGGATCAGGCGGCTCCTGGATCTTCTTCTGCTACTCCTGCAACTGGGCCATGCAAAACTGCTCCTGCTGCTTCTCCAATTGCTCTTGTTGCTGCTGCTGCTGCTCTTCTGCGTCAAGCGCTTTAAAGTTCATACTGTGACGAAAGCTGTGCCAATCAAGTTTATCGAAATGAATTCAAGATTCTTTTACCCTACAGGGCAAAATTCTCTATCAGAAGCAGAATGACACCCTATCAAAAATGCAAAACGAAAGTGTCACCAATTGCATGTTGGACCTTGACAAGTTTATCGCCAGCGAGCGCTTGAGAGCACCATTCACAAAAGCATCCGACGGCGCCGATCCCGATGCACATCTGCGGGGATGACAAGCCCGACAGGTGCGCTGGTGCTGCGCTTCCAGCGCGAGGCCCGACTGGGACGTGGGCATCGGCGGCTCCATCTGGACGATACGAGAAGGCGCGAAGGTGCGGGGCATGCGAGGCGACGACCAAGTGCGACAGGGTGGGATGAGAGGACTTCATGCCGATAGGAGCTGCGCACGGCATGCAACGAGCCCAAACCAAGACACGAGAGATGTCTGGGGGGCTTGAAGCAACGAGCCCAACTCAAGTGGATGATGCGCAGATTTGAAAGAACAGAAACACACGCACTTCCATCTGAGATCCGTGCGTGAGGCCACCAGGGCTGCCAGCAAGAAGAAGCACGAGCCTGTGGACTGTGCTGGCGAAGCAGAAACGAAAAGCCTGGGACCAGACGTGACTACGTGATAAGTCAGTGGCGTGCTGCTTCGTGTGTGTTCTGTTTCTTCCAAAACACAGGCTTGCGAGACGCCTCCTGCCCATCCGTTCGTCCACTGCTTCAAGTGACGAGGTCATGTCCACATAGCTCATGCGCGAGTCTCCTTTGTTTGGCTAACTCAGGACAAACTCCATCATGTTTAAGATTCGGATGTGAAATAGGGTTGAAATGTCGAGCGTCTGAGACACGTAGCTCCTGGCTGGGATCATTTCCCAGCAACAGGTCATTGGGAGAGCTGATTTCTTTCTGTTCAAGTGGAGGGGGGTCATCGTGGGAAATGGCGCCAACCTCGTCGATTACGCGACAAGTCGAAGACTGTCTGTCGACTTTGCGCCGCAGCCTTCCTTCAAGTTGCATGGCGCTGCTACCAGAATGAATGAATCGCACGCGTCCCACATGCCATTGTGGAGTCATTCTGCTGTTGCTTCGTCGTCGTCGAGCCATTCTCATATTTGTGTGCTCACGTGGTGGGTGGTGCACCATGGCGTTTCAACGAACAGACCCGAATCGCGAGGAGTTTGCGTCGCGCCAAGGCTCGCGGTGCACGGACTCGAGCATGATGGACGAGATCCTCGCATTGCTGCTGCAGGACCACAGTAACAGCAGCAGCAGCGATGAAGAGCAGAAAGAGTCAACTGAGAAGTGTGTCGCTTCGAAAGACTGCGGGGTCGCTGGGCAGCACTGCGGCAGTGAAAAGGGCGAGAGTTCGGGTGTCGAAGCCCACTCGCCACCTTTTGCAGCAGCTCCGGAGAGTGGTGGCCCCCGCCATTCGATCAGCGACATCAGCACCATGATGGTGCGCCAGCCGTTGCCCGTGCGGATGGATTTCGCTTCGGTTTTCCGATCCCAGCCGCCAGTGGCTGGGCCAAGGTAGGCTGATTTCTTTACTGGTGGTGCCTCCTTCGCCTAAAGAAATCTTTGGACAAACTACGTCGCCCGCTCGCTGTTCACGTGCATTGCAGTGGTCCCAGTTTGCCAGCAGCGAGTGCGCCTAGAGCCTCGTCAGAAGCCTCGATCATCGAGCTGAACGACGCGGAATTCGAGAATCTGAAGAAACGATTGCGCACGCAGGAGGCGTCTCGACGCTACCGCCGGCGGAAAAAGGTGCCACGCTCGCTTGTTGAAAACGATAGTAACTCTGGCAGCCGTTCTAGTTAGTGCCAACAGCTTATTGTTTTTCGTCCTTCAGGACACGCTCCGACAGCAGAAATTAGAGATCCAGGAGCTCCGGAGCGAGCTCGCTCGCCTCCACTCAATTGAAGCGGACATTGAAGTGATGGACCAGCAGTCGCCCACTACAGTGCTCCGCGGGTTTGATGCGCACGCGCAGGAATTGCACGAGCGGCTGGACGAAACGCGAGCTGTAGCCGAGGCAGAACTAGCCGTGGTGAGTCTGGTTGTGGGTATGGCTGTGAGTTCATCAGGGCAGCTGATACGATCGTGTGGTGTTCGTGGACAGATTCGGTCGATACAAGATCACCTCTTTGGATAGCATCGACCGTCTTATAGTAACATTTGACTAAGTCGTACCAAGAAAGTCTATGAATTTGCGCATCAATTTATGAAATTGGTGCGTTGAAGCCACGGCGCATCAGCATTCTGTCAAACTCTCTCTTCTGGGCGCTTGGCTTGTCGATTTCTCTCTCACTCGTGCGTATATCTCAGTTGTATCTACTCTTGCGCGGCACATACGGCGGCGTAGGACTTGGCCCCATACGCGCTGCCCCGCTTGGCTGCTGCTGTAACTTGCTTCTCGGGTGGTAGCTGCTGGCTCTTGCGTTCGCCCAGATCTGTCGCGTTGCTGGGGGCCACGGTAATGGTGCGCCCGTCTCGACGCGAGACGGGCAGCGGCGGCAGGAGCATCATGGAGCGCATCGTGGCGCGGAAGCCCGTGCGCGCCGTGACGACACGGTCGCGGATGAGCACGCCGAAGTCTAGATGCACGGGCGGCCGGATCACCACCTCGCCGCGCACGACCTTCTGCATGCTCAACGTCGCGCGGACGAGGCTGCGCGCGCGCATGGGCACGTTGAGCAGCTTCTCGAGCGCCACACGCCGGTACTCGCGGTCCAGCGGGTCCTGGATGTACGCCGAGTTCACGCGCTGCTGTTTGTGCGCGTCGGTCACGCCCAAGTCCTTGACGCCCATGCGTCTCTTCACAGTGCTGACCCAGCCGGCCACCGCGGGCAGGTCCAAGATCCAGTAGATGGCGAGCTTGACGAGCAGCCAGATCCAGACGCTCAGCATGCTCCAGCCCACGATCGCGAGCAGCGGCGCGTACATGACGCCGAGCAGGTGCGCGCGCGAGTTGGGCGCGTGGTCCAAGTCTTCGTTGAACGTGTTGCCGTGCGCGACGAAGCCCGCGAAGGAAGCCACGTCATTCACGCGCTGGTGCTCGAGGTCGAATTTGGTCTCCGAGATGGCCATCACGGCCGCGCTCTTGCTGTAGGCGCAGAGCGCGCCCACGCCCACGACCTCGAAGGCCGTCACGTACGTCGCGCGCGCGAAGTAGTACGCCTGCCGCTCGAAGCAGAACACGACCACGTCCCAGAGCGCGTTCGCGCCGATGAGGATGAGCGTCCAGAGGCGCAGGCTGCCCAGGAACGCCTGCAATTTGGCGCTCCGTGACAGGCTCCAGGTCCAGATCACCGAGTTCGGGATGATGATCCCCCACGAGATAAGCTGACTCACTACCGTTAGCAGCACGATCACGTTGTTCCGGTACAGCGACGTGGACAGCGCCGACGTGTACTCCTCCTTGGAGAACGACACATCTTCCGCCTCGGGGCTATTGGTTGGCGGCGGCGGCGCGTCATCGCCCAAACGCTCCTGCAGCTCCTCCTCGAACTGCCGCTCGTCCTGCCGACGCATCACGGGGACGATCCACTCGGTCACGAGCTCTAGCCCCGTGTACATCTGCGAGAGCAGCAGCAGCACGTCGATGACGATCATGAGCACGTACAGCAGGCCCCGCGACACAAAGTTGTTGGCCGTCGTCTCCGTGATCGAAACCGCTACCACATTTGTGGACTTATCGTCGCTCGCCACGGTCTCCTCGTCCATGTCAAAGTAGTTGATCGTGTTCTGCCGGATGTTGTACTGGAGCCCCATGAAGGACACAATGTCGATGGCCGTGAGCCATGCCTTGTCGAACTGCAGACGGTGCATCTCCGTCGCGTACACGCCAACGAACTCGGCGCGGAACAGGTTCGCGCTCGCGCAGCCAAAGATCGTCGGGTAGTACCGTCCGGGCGCTGCGTACGCAAAGCCGCCCGTGCAGATGAGCTTCCACTTCGGGTGGCTCATGGCGATGAGCTCCAGGAACCGCAGCAGCTCGACCTCGGCAGTGCTCTCCTCCGGCGCAAGCCACTCACGGGACACTGGCTCGGCGCGCATGTGGTACCGGTCGAGGAACTTGTTCACGATGGGCTGCTGGCAGATCCCGGGCTTGCGGTGGTCGAACAGCAGCTGGCAGGCGCCCCAGGCCATCGAGTCGGAGCGCACGTTGCTCGTCATGATGAGCCGCGGCAGTACTTTCGTCTCATTGAGCACGCCCACGTGGCAGTTGGCGCCCATGGCGTTGAGGAAGAACGTGCTCCCGGGCGAGCAGAAGGGTGTGAGCGTCTCGCAGCGCGAGAGGTACGACGGCCACCCGGACGCCCACTCGCTCTGGTTGAGCGACGGCGGGACCGACAACTCCATGGGCAGCGCCGCCGGGAGCAGCGTGCCGCGACTGCCGGCGTTGAACGCGAATGAGTCGTAGGGCCCGACCCACGTGATCTTGTACCAGAGGTCGCGCAGGTCCAGGAACGACATCCCCATGAGGAACGCGCAGATCTTGAGCACCTGCAGACGCCACTTGATGTGCACCCACACGCCCGGCGAGTCGGGGGCGGCCATGCTACCAGTAGCGGCTTGCTAGCTCAAACCTTCCTGTTGACGAGATGATCTTGCGCTTGGAGGCTCGAGTTCTTCCTTCCTTCGTTCGGCTAGCTGGTCGTCTTTGCTTGTTGGCAGCTTGCCGCCGACGTTGAATTACCGAAACTGACTGCGCTGCTCAGAGGCGAGCTGACTGTTTGCTGGCACTTGGAAGCGCGAATGCAAACACGAAGTCTCGTATATATAGCAGGAGTCCGAGGTCTGATCTCCCAAGGAGATCGTCACTAGAGGGGTTTCAGAAAAATCAAGCGAGCAAGCCAACCGCATTGAACGCCTCCCGTTTTAGAGTCGACCGAAATACCCCCAGTGTCTTAATGTAACCACTTATCGCTGTGACTAATCCTCTTACTTGGCTCGCGACTTTGTCCCACCGTTCTTGCTGCCTTTCAGGGTTGAACTTGAGAGCTTGGGCGACCCGTTTGGACTGTGGCTGGCTGAGCCCGAGCTCGGACTGGCTTCGCTTGAGATACCGAGGCGATACCGCGACGCGCTCGAGCTGAGACTACTGGCTGGGCCACTGCTCTTGCTGCTCGCGTCCGGATACGTGCCCTTGATGTTGAACGTCCACTGCATCTCCTCTGTGAGGATCACGAGCTGACCAGACTGCATTTTCCCATAGCCCGTGGGCGTGAAGGAGACCATGAACGGCATCCCTTCGTCGCTCCCATAGGGCGGTAGCGAGCCCTCGGCTGGGTAGACTGTGAATGCGCTGGACGAGCCCGCTGAGAACTCGGCGAGGAAGCGCGCCGACTGGCGGAACTGGTTGCGCAGCTGGAATGTGACGGACGATGTCTGATTCAGACTCGACTCGATCGTGATCATGTCATCCACGGGCGGGTCGCTCACGTCGAGCACGACCTCAAAGCGCCAGAAGCCGCCACTTTTCTTCTTGATCAGCAGATAAATGGATCCACGGTGTGGTCGCAACGGGTCGAATCGCACATGGTAGGGCAGGAAGATGGACGCGTTCTGCGCTGTCTCGTCCTCCACTAGGAGCGCACTGACGCTCAACGATTTTTCAATCGAAGCAACGGACGCCAGTGCCCCAAAACGCTCCGTGGGGATGTCTAGCTCGGCGCTAAACACTTCTTCAGACGCCACCATGTCCGGTGGTGCGGCGAGCAGCTCGCACAGGATCTTCTTCTCCATCGAGTCTCTCGCTTGACACGCAAACGTGATCGGTCGTGGATGCAAAGGGGCTTCAGCGATGCCGTGGATCGGGTACCGCCACTCGAGTTCGCCGTAGTCCTCGCTGCCGCGGATTACAATCTCTGCACGCGCCTCGCAGACAAACTGCGGGATGAACGAGATCGGCACTTGCAAGTGGCCGAAACTCTCCAGCTGGACTCGACTCTTCTTGAGCAGAATGTCAAACACCTGTCCAGCACCACCGTTGGGTTTCTTCCCTCCCATGTGGCTCTCCTTCTCTTCAACCACGAGCTTCACTTCGACTCGCAACGTGTCTGCGAACGGGTTCTTGAATGTGAACAGCGTCGAGGCGGCTTCGTGGACCTTTGCTGAGACCAGGATGGGCTTCATCACACTCGGGGCTTTTCCGATCCCCTTGACGACAAACACCCAGTCGCTCACGACCCCTGGCTCAAAGAACACGATGCTCGTGGACTCGTACTCGGACAAGGACGACGGCGTGTACTCGACAACGACCGTGGCTTGGCCGAACGGTGGCAGAACCACACGAAGTGACGGTGCATGTGCTCCACCATGAGCTTTTCCCACGGAAATGGTCGTGTGCTCAGTGTCACCGCCACCACCGCCTTTGATGGAGAAGTTGCGCGTGTTGGTGACTTTGTACTGGAGCAACAGGTCCTTCTCGCTCGGGTTTTGGAGTAAGATCGGCTGCGAGCACACGTCGCCAACAGCGCAACACATGTCCTTCATCTCCTGCGCTGGCGCTGGCGTCGCTGCGAGCTGGAGGCGGTACCAGAACTGTCCGATCTCGTCGTTTGAGAATAAAACTGCACCATCCTGTGCCACGGGGTCGTCCACATCTCCTGTCACAATCAGAGGCGAGTACACGAGCTCGTAAACCCCCGACTCCTGGGCTTCGAGTGAGAACGTCGCTGGACCGAGTAGCCCTTCACCCTGGAGCTCAATGACGAAGGTCACGGCGTGGTCAAGAGGATTCGCCAAGCTGATTTCGACTCCGATCGTACCTCTTACAACAGCACACATATCAAGCGTCGTCTCTGGCTCAGGTGGACTCACGTTCGCCTCGATGGTGTACCAGATGTACTCCTTCGTGGCTTCGTTCGTGAACGTGATCGAGCCAAAGTACGTCCCACTCACGATCGGACTGAACGTCAGCTGGTACTTGACGCTCGCGCCACCAGCAGTTGGAACGCTGATGGTCGACGCTCCTTTCACATCGCGCAGATCCGACTCGACCTTGTACTGTTGCGCGCCGTGTGGATCGGTTTTAAAGCTCACGACCTCAAAGTCATGGACAACGCTCGTGCGGGCCTGGCAGGAGATCACCACGTGGTCCTGGGCCAGTGGTTCCTCGCCATAGCCGCTCAGCTCAAACTCGAATTGCTGCTGCGTCGACGGGTTCAAGAGCGTGAAGCTGCTCTTCTCGTTCGAAATCCACTTGGGCGAGAACGTCAGCGGGTAGCTCACGGCCTTCTTTGCTGGGACATGGAGTACTGACGGTCCCGAGAACATGCTACCCCTACTGCTGCTACTGCCACTGCTGTTGAACGAGGCCTTGAGCGCCCAGGGCGAGTCCGAAGGGTTCGAGAGCGGGATCTCCTGCACAATGCTGTGTCTCGCCGGCGCCGCGAATTCGAGCAGCGTCTTGACGTTCGGCTCCTTCACCTTGGCCTCAAGGTCGTACACGCGCAGATCGCTACTGCCACAGACCGTGTGGTGCGAGCGCAAGAGCAGCTTGCACGTGTACACGCCCGCGCCTTTCGGCTGGAAGTCGAGGAGCACGGCGTTGGGCGACAGGACACTTGCGTTAGTCGAGCGTGGCGTCAGCAAGCGCGCCTGGTTCGCCTTCGCTGGGCCTTTTGAGCCACTGTGGTCGGCGGCCGATGACTGATCGGTCCGTGATGTCGCGGGCTCAGCGTCAGGCATGAACGATGACGTGCTGCCACGTTGCATCTTGGTCGTGTTTACTGTACTGCTCAGCGTCGTCTCCTGGTGAACCGACGTGAAGAAAGGCGAGTTGAACTCGATCTGGAAGCTCGTGTGGTGAGCTTCTTCGCATCTCTTGAGTCCTTCCTTGAGCTTGGTCTTCAGATGGCCACTCGAACGCTCAACGTAGCTCACTAGCGCTCGGGATAGCGGCGGGTTCTTCACTGGGACGACCAGTTCACGCAGGAAATGGAACCGATTCGTCGCTGCGGAGCCGGCTGTCCCAGTGATGGTCTCGCACTGAAACTTGAGCGTGTCGAGACTCGCTGGCAGATGGGCGACGGCGTGGATCTCATACATGAACTCGCCGATCTTCTCGTCGAGGAAGAGCAGCTGGCACTTGTACGTGCCTGGGAGCAGCGGTAAAAACTCGAGCTTCACGGTCGCCGAGCCCTGGTTGCGGATATTGATGACCCCAAGACCTGCAAGCGACTGCATCTGTGGGCTGAGGTCGCTGCTGCTGCTCGCTGTTAAGCCGCTGCTGCCAAACTCGGGCAGGAAGAACGGCTGCTGCGCACAAATGCACCAGCTAAAGTCCGTGTCGTCGCGGCCCTTGCCTGTTTGGAGAACGTTCTTCTTCGACACTGACGCTGGATTGCCTCCCAATGATAAGCTTGAGTTGGCCAGTGATAGCGGCGCCATCACCCCAGTTGGTCGGTCTTTCTCTTTTCCCTGGACGGATTTCTTTCGAGATTGCCCAGGTCCAGAGTTCTGGGAGGTCGTTGTTGCCCCCGGGCCACCAGGGGATGCGCTGAAAGCATTCACAGCGCCTTGTTGTTGCTGCTGAGTCATCGACAGTCGGTACGCAGCTTGCGCTGGGAACTGGTTCTCGATCACGAGCTCCTCGATTTTCTTCTCGTACGTGTTCGTTTCAATGTGAATTACCCGCACGGGCTTGCGTGAGACGATGTTGGACTCCAATAGGAACACCATCGTCGCCCCAGAGGACGACGTGGACAGCGAAGGCTCTCGAATCGACTGGAAGACGAGTCGCGCAGACACTTTCCGAGAGAAACGCGGTCGGAACGTGACCACAAACGCCTCGGCCTTGCCTGGTTCTAGCACTACACTGTTCGATTCAATACTGAACGTGCTATTGTTCCCACCACCTCCACTGGAACCTGAACCCGAGTCCGTTCCATCGAGAAACACCTGGTACCGTAGCGCCCGAGCGCTCGGGTTCTTCAGCTCAATGCTCTTCTCAATCACCTGTCCAAGCACGCCTTTAAATTCGATCGTCGCCTTGGGGATGAACTGCGGCAGCGTCTGGTTCAGGTGAAGCAGCAGCACGACCATCTCGCGAGCGTTCATGTGGAGCAAGAACGTCGCGGGGTCAATTCCAAAGTCCACGCCAAATGACGACAGTGTTTGCAATAGGATCTGCGCATTGCTGTGCAGCTGGGCGTCCGAGTGCGGGCGCTTGCGTCCAGCCAAGTCCAGTCGGAAGCACTGGTACTCGCTCTGCTCAGTCGTGAGCGTCGGAATGTGCGACGCCACCAGGTGGAACAGGAACTTTCCATCAAGAAGGTCTCGCCGAACGTCCAGTAGGTGCGCGTCCACAGCAGCAGCCCCTGGTGGACTTTGCTGCTGAGCCCTGACGTTGTCGCAGATCCACTGCACGAGCACCATCTCAGCTTCGCTGTAGATATTACTTCCCTGGCACGCTCGAGGCGCAATCTCCGCTTTGCTCTGCTGTTGTCGCAGCGTATGCTGCTGTTGAATGTAGCCCTTGGCTGTGATCCGATACAACAGGAAGCACTTGACGACCTGGTAGAGCACTTTCATCCACGCATTCGAGCACACAGTGCGCCATTCGCGCTCGAGGAGGTGCCTTCGCTGCAGGAAACGCATCCCAGCGAGCCCAGGTGATGACAGGATCGACGGATCCGCTCGCGGGTCCTCACAGGCGCGGATGTAGAACTCCTGGTTCAGCAGATGCTCGGGCGGTACGTCGTGCAGCATCGCTCCGTACGACTTGAGAAATTTCAGGAGCTCCGTATATTGCGACGTGTAGTGGGCCAGCAGATCTTTCTTCGACGGTTGGAGCCCAGCGCCTCCGCTGCTATTATTTCCCTTCCCCACCTTCACAGCTGGCATCACGCCACCGCCGCTTGGTTTCTTCGTACAGACCATTTCGAGTAGCTCGTAGAGAGGTTTTCCCCATGCGTCAGCAAAGTCAAATGGGAACTTTGTCACTGGGTTGCGCAAAAAGTTCGTGTTGAAGTACTGAAGCAGGAACGCGACCTCCACGTCGCTAAATTGCATAACTGCAGCCAGCATTTCGCTGCTGGAGGCGCCATGGAGAAGCGATAGTGAGCTTGTTAGCATCACAGTGTCGTCGGTGACGCTGGCTGAAGAGTCCACTTCGATGAATCCGTTCACCTGTTGTAATTGGACACCCGTGCCAACCTGGTCCTGCGACTGCTTCTCCTTCTGAAGTTCAATATCAACTTGCTTACTCGGGAGCAAGTAAATCGGAAATCGCATTGAGTTGTGGGTGTAAAACTCGAACTTTGTCGACGCGTCCAGCGAGTTGTTCTGTCTCTTCAACGCCTGAGCCACCAACGTGCCTGGGCCATCCAGACCTTCACGGGCGTCTTCACCTCCAGATTGAATTTCACTACCGATGCTGTGCGAGTGGAGAAACTGGTAGTTTGTCAGCAGACAGTTCTCCGTGCAGCCTGCGATGGGCAGGTAGAAAATGTTGCCGTCAATGTCGAAGAACTCGATCCGGGCGTTGAACGCGACGCTCTTCTTGCTGCAGAAGCGGACTTCGACGGGGATCTTCGGACACGCCATGCTCAGGATCTTTCCCTTGG
Source organism: Globisporangium okanoganense (assembly GCA_023334035.1). Classification (NCBI taxonomy): domain Eukaryota; phylum Oomycota; class Peronosporomycetes; order Pythiales; family Pythiaceae; genus Globisporangium; species Globisporangium okanoganense. Next base: position 15,239 of record JAASFY010000396.1, read on the forward strand.
GGAAGTGCAGCGTGACCGGTGCCTTGGCCAAGTCCAGTGGGATGCGATACGTCAGATCCAAGTGGTCGTACCCCGTGCTTTGGATGAACAGCTTGGCTCTCGAGACGATCCCCAGGGGGACCGTGGGTAGCACGAGCTTGTTCTCACTGAACGACAGGTGCGGATGGATCCCTTCGCCCTTGACGCTCAGGTGGATATAGAACTGATCGTCCAGCAGCAATGGGATCTCTTCTTCGACATACTCCACGGCCTCCAGTGGTAGAAAACTCACTCGGATTTTCACTTCTTCTCCTGGCGCGAGCTCGCCTTTCTCTGGGGCGAGGTGGAAAATCACAGACAAAGCAGACGCAGAAGTCGTGTGGCCCGCACGCTTGGACGCCGCAGGGTTCGCCATCTGAATCTGCTTTAACTGGGCAGTGTCGATCTGCCACTTGACGCTCTTCGTGTCGTTATTCGTGAGAAGCAGGAACTTTGTGTAGGGCACTTTGCGAATGCCCTCTCGTGTGATCACACATCGATGGAAGTCCAGCACTGCGCTCGAGAAAAGAAGGCGCGGTGGGATCGCAGTCGCTGTCACTTTTCTCGTGAGCGACTCGGGGCGAGCGATCGCACTCGAGCTGCTCACACCTGTGATCTGGATCGGCAGCATTTGATCATGCGAGCCCTGTTTCTTTGGCGTGAACGTCAGATGGAACGACACAGTCGTGTTCGGAGGGATGCAGATATGCCACCTGGAGCAGAGCGCGTCGGTCTCAGACTCCGTGGAGTCAACCGAGGTGTCCTTCTCTGAGCTGGAAGTCCCTTTGTCTTTCGAGTCCATGATCGGAATGAACACGCTGCTGACGTCTTCCAGCCGGGCCAGCAGCTTTGGCGGCATGACGACTGCAAACTCGTCGCTCAGAGCACTCTCGAGGTCCAAAAAGAGACTCGCAGGGATCGTGCTGCGGTTCTCTAGCGCCACCACACGCGGAACAGAGACGCCCAGCACCACATCACCAAAGTCAATGACGCTCTGTGGCATGATGAACACTTCGGGGACGAGTACACTCGCGTTGATCGGTATCTTGAGGCTCTTGCCGCCGCGAATCTGGATGTGCAGCACGACGCTGCTGTCAAGCACGACTGGTTTGTGAGGAAGCATCTTCACGACGATATCTGCGGATTCCTGACTCAGGATCGTGCCAACTGAAGGAGACACACTGAGCCCCAGCGAAGCAGCCACATTTGCTGGCTCAATACTCGCATAGAACGTCGCCCACGAGCTGCTGCTGCTGAAGGAAGACGCCTCGCTGGTCGAATTCGCGAGCGTGATCTTCTTTTCCTTCTCAATGCCGACCGAAATGGTGCCAAAGTCCACTTTTTTCTCCTTCACAGTCACTTTGAGCTCCTGAACCAGCGCTTTGCATACAAGCGTCGACTTCTTGCCACCAGTGATCTCCAATAGAAAAGAGCTCGAGATCCAAGATCCTCGTCCGCCTTTATCAGCTGTAATAGAGTAGCTTTGCAGCAATGAACCTGATGCTGGTGGCGTGTACACCACCTGGCAGACCACTGTCGCATTCGCACTAAGCGAGCCACTTGGCGGGAGCATTTCGAAAATGGGCTTCGAACTAGCGGCACCACTTCCGCCAGCTCCAGTTCCCGTGGACGCTGCTGAGCTGGTCTTCTCCAGCGTTGTTGTTGCGACAGTCAAGTTGCTTTTCGACGAGTCAGGACGACTTGGCGCCTGCGCTTTTATCAAACTCCACTGGAATGGCGCGACCGAGTCGCTCGTGTTGGTTAGCGCAACCTCGAGCACCATCGACGGACTCGTGTTCATGTAGCTGAACTCAAACTGCAGCTCGGCCGTGGACAACTCGACTACGATCGGCGCGACCTCGGCGACCAGCGTGATCTCGCGTTTGTGGACGCCGTTGATCAAAAACCCGAGCTGCTTCTGGAAAAACTGCTCCTTCGTCGAACTGAAGATGAGGTCAAAGCCTGCGAGCGTGCGAGGCGGCACCACTTGGGACTTGAGCTGCGTGTGCGTGGCCAGCTCCTCAAGATGGTCTTCGTCACGCAGATGCAGACTCACAAACACGTTCTGGGCCAAATTGTTCTGCACGCTCAGACTCCTCTTGGCCGTGCCGTTCACACTGAGTTTCCCAAAGTGGAGCGTCTTTGGACCGGAGAGCACCTGCTCGAGCTGGTCGTAGTCGAGATTTAACGCACACTCGGCAATCTCTGCCTGGGTCGCAGGCTGCGCCTTGAACTTCTTCTTCACGAACTTGGTGTCGTCGAAGAACGTTTTCGACTTGCTCCCAGCTCCGTTCGCGCCCGTCTGATTGAGCCAAAGCGGGTCCGATTGCTGCTTCAGCTCGAGTGGGAGTCGCAGCATGCGGGGCTGGACGCCACCCTGGCGATCCATGCCCAGGTCCTTGCCTTCTCTTGATATGCCGGGAATGCCCGAGTCGTCCTCTCCGTCATTGTTGTTGTTATTGTTGCCAATCCGAGCATTCGAAATGTCATGCTTCACGCCCGTTGCCGACTTTCTCCGCTGCTTCCCCTCTCGCTGGAGCCGACATGCAGCTAAGTACTCGTGGTACCCGGCCTTGTGGTCTGCTCGCTTTGCCAGTTCTTTCACGCAGTACGTCAGGTGCGTGTTGTTCGTGCCTTCAAACTCGTACTCGTCGATCGCTGCAGTGCCGTTGAGCGCAGCGAGTTCGTACGGCGCCATGCGGTTGAACTTTCGCTCCAGTTTACCTTTCGTGCGCTTGGCCTCGTCTGGCAGTAGGAACTTGTACTGCAGCGCGAAATCACTGGGTAGTGCCTGAATGCCTCCGATGATCGGCTTGCTGGTCACGTCCCCAACCGCAGCAGCTCGACCCTTGACGTGAATCGGCACTGTCAGGACATCTCTGTTGATCGAGAGCTCCATGAAATTCTGGAAAGTGCCTAATTGAGTTGGCGCGAAGCTTGCAACGAGACTCTGGGACTGTAGAACGTCGAGCCTTCCAGCGTTTGGCTTCAAGGAGAAATGCGCGATCTTTGGGATCAAGAACTGGACTGGGAGCCCCGAGAGGTTCTTGAGCGACAGGAGCATGTCGACGCGGTCATGGCTCTTCACGTCTCCGAAATCGAGAGCTGACTGTGGAGAGAGCTCGACTTTTGGTAGAAACGCCATGCCCGTGACCTCGAACGTCAGGTTCTGCGGCTGCAGGTCGACGCACTGGATCGAAGCGAATGCGTTGAGCACGATGGGAGGTGGTGGTAGGGCAGAGTTGATCTCACTGCTGCTGCTCCCGTTGTTGTTGTTGTCGTCGTAGGCGAGCAACTGGCGGTACTTGGCCTCGAGCTGCTTGAGTATCGTCAGGTCGACGCCTCGCGGGTGGTACGTAAAGGTCACGAGAAGGTGCGCAAATGGCTCGACGCGGCCCTCAGCTGGCGACACCTGGAGTTCTTTTCGCCGCTCGTAGGCTTCGCGCTCTTCGTCACCACTGAGATTCACGCTGCTGGCTGCTCCTGCACCTCCACTTCCAGCACCGCCGCTGCCTCCGAACGTCAGCGTTGTCTTAAAGAACAGCGGCAGCGGACCGTTGTTGCGCAACACGGTCTCGATGACTTTGCGTTCACCAGCAAATATCGAGCCAAAGTAGAGGTTCTTCACTGGTGCGAGGCCATTCTTGAGCACGAGCTCAACATTGTGCTCGACGATTTTCCCACAGACGTCCACAATTTTCTCCACATGGTACGTTGAGCCTGCGTCGCCACCACTGCTACCTGTTGCTGGTTCACTGTCGTCACCGCCTTCGTCGCTGTCGTCTCTGGGACTGCACTCGCCGATGCGAATGCGCACGACGCCTCGAAACAAGCCCAACTCGGCGCCAACGACTTCGATCTTCACGTTTAGGGCTTCGCCTGGCGCCAGTTTCCCACTCAGCGGCGTCACGACGATCGCATTCGCACCACTGGCGCCCAGCACTTCGATCGCAAAGCGGCCGTGGCGCGCGCCGGCGTTGCGCACACTCACGAACTGTGCCGCCCGCTGTGCGAGCACCACAAGCCCCAGGTCGCAGAGACTGGGCGCGACGTCCAAGATCGGACAGGCCTTGCGCGCCATGAGCGACACTTCGATGAGCGACTGGTCGTCGCCCTTAATCTGCAGCGCGTCGTGAAAGAGCGCCTGAGCTGTACCTGCAATAGCTGAGCTATTCACCTGGAAGGTCACGTCGTACTTGACGCTCAGCCCCGGCGGCACCCGGACCGTCGGGTTGTTCGTGCGCGCGAGGTCGTGGCCGCCCGGCCGCGCCAGCACGCGGAAGGGCGACGCGTGCGGCGGCGGCACGAGCCGGTAGCGCAGGATGCGGTCGCTCGTGTTCTTCACGGTGAAGGCCGCCACGTAGCACGTGTCGCTCTCAAAGGCCTCGAACTCGATCGCGCTGGGAGTCACCTGCAGCGCCGACGTCACGCGCATGCCCGCGGGCGTCATGGGTCGCGTGGCCATTGCGTCCTGGTCTCTCTGTGGTTAGCTGCGTGCGAGCGCTTGTGATATGAGCAGATGCAGGGCTGATTCTCCACTTGACTGCTGCAGCATATGCGTCGGCACACAGAGAGGCGCGCGTTTCGCCCATGTTGGTTTAGCTCAAAATTGTGCTGACACTGTATCCCTTTGGGGCGTAATTCGAGCCATCTTAAGAAATAAACTTGTGCTGTGGGAAGAGATTTTGTATGAGAGACACAGAGTTGGTACGAGCAGAAAGAGAAAAGAGAACGTAGTTCGTTGGTGCTCATTACAACAGCAGGCGACATCTTGCTTTTCACAATGATCATCATCTTTCGTAGCCAAAAAGTGGCGACGTGATTAGAGGCAAGATAGATAAAATTTAGACCTCACATCTGTATGTCCAATTTGAATCGTACTTAGTAGGGCATCCTTTTCCAGAGGCCAGCCTATTGGCTGAAACTATGCCAGTTTGCGCCAATTAACAAAAGGATCCTTCTCCTTTTTGTTTCATTTCGATTCCGATACTAAAAATTGCCGTCGCTTTTCCCTTAAACCCTAAACCCTGTACATATCTATACACAAAAAATAGACAGTATTCGCATACTACATGTATACTAGTATTGTACGTACTATCCTTTCTTTCGCTCACTATATGTGCATTTTTTATCGTGCAATGTTGCCTTCATGTCAAGGAAAAAGTGTAAGATTTGCATTACGTCAACAATTTTACTTGCTCGCCTTGAATACCGGTAAAATGTATACAAGAACCGGTTGTTACTACAGGTAACGACGGAAAAACTCGCCAGCCCAAAATTGGATATCTCATACAAACAGTGTATGGGATGTCCAATTTTGGGCTGGCGAGTTTTTCCGTCGTTACCTGTAACTGTGCATCGATTTTAGGGACTGGTGTAATCGAGGATTCCGTTCGGCTGATGATGACAGCTCTCAATGTCTCTTTCACAAACTGCCACTCCCAATAACAATCTTGCGCCAGTTGACAACATTTGCTGGCCAAGAAGAAACATTTCGTCAGTCCCAAACACGAGAAAGAGAAGTCATAAAAGACACCCCCAGTATCAGAAAGGAGAGAAAGCGAGAAGAATCATCTCCTGAAGCTCTCGTGTATGATCCTTGGAGACGCGTGGGTCCTCCGCGTCCAAATCGAAGCCTCGACGACAGTATCGCAGCTGAAGCAAAACATCAAGGAAACTGCCGATCATCACGTCGTGTCATGTGACGCAATGGAGCTCAAGAGCTACGCTGCGATGCGAAGTGACGGGCGATGGCTCAACACGGACGATATTGTGGAGCAACGGGAAGACGACGAAGAAGAACTGGAGCGACAGTACCAGGTTGTCGAACAGTGCGTGAACCCGGAGGCCGAAGTGGATGAGAACGAGCTCGTGTTTGAGTGGCAAGAGCGCCATCACTGGCGACTACAACGCGGCGAAGGAAAGTGGCGTGGGGCCAATTCACGTGATCATTGTGATTAACTGCCAGGATGAATCTGGGAACGTGGTCTGGTTACGAAACCCCCAAAAGCTGCCACAGGTTTTCTACTAGGTTCCTACTCGAACGCGTGCACTCCGCGATGCAAATGCGCCGGATTTATATAAGCAACCTCAGATCAGCGTTCAACACGGTTCAACTCGTGCGCTGTTGTGATCGACAGCATTGAGCTCACTCAACTCCTTTCTTTGTTTCAATTTCTCCAGGAAGGGTAACCCTTAAAATTGAAGGTGGCAGGCTACGCCGACGACACGACATTTTTTTTCTCAGGGATAACACCGAGATACCGGTGGCCTTGCGCATCATGACAGACTTTGCGCGCATCTCCGGCCTCATGATCAACGTCTCAAAGTCGGTATGTGTGCCGCTCGGCGAGGAAGGCAGAGTGGACCCAGAGACTGTCGCTGGCGTCCTGGTGCTGCAGCCAGGGGCGTCATGTCGATACTTGGGCATCAGAGTCGGAGCACACGACACGCACGACGAGAACTGGCAGCTGTGTCTGGCGGTCACGGCAGCTCGAGTCGCGATGGCAGTCGCAAAGACGCACGCGGTCCAGCAGCGGGTAATGATAGCTCACGCAATTATCATGAGCAAAATACAATACGTCGCACGGCACATTTGGCCGTCCAGGAAGATGGTGGAGAAGCTCCACAAGCTCGTGAAAGGATTTGTCTGGGGCCAGCGGGACGATCGTAACCGGAAACCGTGGGTCAAGGAACAGCTGGCAGAGCTTACGCCGCGCCACGGCGGTCTTGGTGTGCCTCCGTGCTTCATCAGCTCAGCGTCAAGGTGGTTGACCAATGGGCGGCCAGCGAAGACAGGCGCTCGCTTTTCTTCGGTGACATCCTGCTCAGACCCAGCGACGACCAGGCCCAGTACATCACGCCGGATCACATGGCAGGCAGAGGAACACTCAGCCACATGCCGACACTATGGGCGATAGGTGAGGCGACGTTAGCGGCAGCGCAAGGGACAGCCTCCACGGCCGAGCTTCAGCGGTTAACGGAAGTTCACGCGACACAGGTTAGCGTAGACTTACAGTAGTCACAGTGGCAGGCGGAGCAGCTGCACTTCGTCGCGAGCACAACAATTAGAGCCACGGCCCACGCGCTGGATCTAGCGCAACGCAAGAGCATGGAACATCTCAATGAGCACTGGCTGCCATTCGTCGACATCACGGCCAGCGGCACCCACTAGGAAGGTGGACAGCAAGCGCTGCGGCCGAGATCCTGAACGTTCTGCAACGGCAAGACGCAACTCAGCGAGGTCGTGTCGTGGGACTGGAGCGAGTGTGGTAATGTGGCATTCACGGCCGTCAGCCGTACGTATCCGCTCTGCAACGCTCACTCCAAGCAATTCAAACGGATTTGCAGGGCACTGATCGTCACGTATCCGTTTCTTCTCCAACGGCTAGCGCGCCTAGAGCTGCTGATACCAGTGGCCCACAACAGAGAACACGACACGGAGTGGCAAGCGGACAGCGGTGCAGCTGAGATGTCCATCCTCCTCAACGGCAACGAGTCCCAAAGGTCACGAATCTGCGCGACCATGACGGCGTGCGACGCGGTCGCACAAGCGGAGCTCAAGGATCTCCAGTTTCAATTATATGCTCACTCAGGATTGTCGTGGCTCGTGCAGATCTGGCGCGGGAAACTGCGATGGACGCCGAGCAAGCGGCACGTCCGGCAAATGGTTAGCGCGGCGAGGACCCAAGCAGGCAAAGATGAGGCGGAGCAGCGCGAGATCAATCAGGAGAATGAGGATGGAGACATGGTGGTCGGGCTCGCATGCCTCTCTTGGACGAAACTGGCCAAGATGAGGCCGGGTACGAGCATGGAGCTTCAAACGTACTACAGTTTAAAAACCGGTAGTCTCACGCGGTGGACTGGCGACAGCGACACGGACAGCTGTATACACGATGGCTGTCAGGTGAAGGCCCCTGGCTAGCCCCAACACTGGTTCTGGACCTGTCGCGAGGCGCAAGCGGTGTGGAGTGCGAACATGGGCGTCTGGGAGCTGCTCTTCGGTGAGTCATGGTCCGGTCTCCAGGCGTTCAGTTTCCTGCTCGACGAGATACCCAAGCACGCAACGTCCGTCCTGGTGGACACCACCGCGGTGGGCGACGTTCAAAATCTCCAGATCGATGCCATCGCGCCGGTCCTCCGATACTCGTGGCCAGGCATGGTGCTAGCGATAGTGCACGGTATCTGGGTATGGCGCATGGCCCTGGTGCTCGACTCGGCACAGTCAAGTGCCACCAAGAAGGTCATGGAGAGGGTGGACCAGCGGGTCCGAGCTCTGGCGTTCACGTACCGGTACTCGGAGGACCACAAGGTGGGAGCAGCGGAGCGGACGGTGATGGCGAAGCTGATTCGGCTCTGGACACCAGTGACAGGGCGCCCGACCGCAGGACCATTTGAGGGCAAGCGACAGTACGTGTGCTTCTTCGACGGAAGTTCTCGAGGGAACCCCGATCCAGGTGGCGCAGGATCGGTGGTTGTCGCAGTCGAGACCGAAACCAGGGCGGCACAGGTGATCTGGTTCGCCGCCATGGCGTACTGCAGCCGCAGTACCACAAACAACATCGCCGAGTACTGAGGACTTGTCCACGGACTCAAACAGGCGGTGAAAGAGGGCTGGGGGGGGGGGGGGGGGGG
>JAASFY010000397.1:0-23875 GCA_023334035.1 Globisporangium okanoganense
GCGAATTACGACACCGCAAAAAATCATAGGGCTTCTAGTCGCTAAAAGGAGGGACATATCCAAACAGCAACAACCAATTCACAGTAGAAGCAAAGTTATGAATAAGAACGTATGCTAAAAAGGTGGTCGAAAAGACTTGGCGAGAAGTGTATTGGCTGCTTCGTCCAGCACCGCAGCAGCTGGCACGTGCTTTCCAAAGTGGAAATTGTGCAAGTCCCAACTCTCAGTTTAGTGCAGGTTTTGACCTGTTTTTTTGTATGCATGCTGTCAAGTTGCATGTCCTAAATCAGTGGTTCAACCAATCGGATGGGCTCATTTGACAAAATCGGTCATTCATTAGCTAAACAAACCTACACTAAAGTGAGAGAAATGCACTAAACTGAGAGTTTACGTTATAGGAATTTGTATATCATGCTCTCTATAAGCGAGTAAGATATTAGACACGAGAAACAGGCGACCATTCAATCGAAAAGCCTCTTTGAGCGACTCGCTGCCGCTGCTCGGAAGGCACACGTGGCTCCACTGGTCCAGCACGTCTGCGCAGCTGACGCGCATTGCTTATCTTTCAAGACACGGCGGCGCGCAGCGCGTGGTTATAGACGTACGTGACTCACGTGCCTGGAGACACCAGTGACGAGCGCGGCCCCAGATATCACAGCCCACTCCAGCACAATGCGAGTGCCCGCGCCACCGACGCGCACAACCAAGCGAGTATCTCTCTCGCTGGAGCAGCAGTATAAAATATTTCTGCACTGTAAGGAGCGCCCCAGCATCCGTTTTGTCGAAGTGCAAACGTATGTGAGCGTTCAGTTCCAGCACACCATCAGCAAGGCAACGGCCCATCGGCTCATGGCCATGCAAGAGGTGGGATTTGAGGGCTTCAACCTCAGTGTGAAGAAAAAGAGGCGTGTAAAACACCCTGAGTTCAAGAAGGATCTGATGGAGTTCGTGCTGGCGCGTGAGAGCGACGGACTTTCTGAAGACCTGGTCCTGGAGAAAGTGGACGAACTGCAAAAGAATAACGGGATCCCAGACCACGTGCTCCAGCTCTCGAACAGCTGGCTCCAGAGCTTCAAGAAAAACAACATCAAGAGCCGCGCACTTACTGGCGAGAGCGGAAGCGTATGCGTTGAGGGTGTGCGAGCAGCGTGGACGAGTCTCTGGTTTCTCATCGACCAGTACTCTCCGGATGACGTGTTCAACTTTGACGAGACAGTGTTATTTTACGACCTGCCGCCGAATAGAGCATTATCCACAGTCCAACACAACGGCAAAAATACCGTGAAGCCCAGGATCATAGTGGCTATGTGCTGCAACGCAAGCGGCTCTGAAAAAATGGAGCCCCTGGTCATTGGAAAGTTCAAGAAACTGAGGTGCTTTAAGGGCGTGGAGATCGGAAAACGTGGCGTCAAATACGCTGCGAACTCCAACGCCTGGATGAATGGCAGTCCCTTTGACAAGTGGCTTCAGCAACTTAATTTGCGAATGCATGGGCGCAAAATGCTGCTCCTCATCGGCAATGCGTCCAGTCACAAGGTTATACGCGAACTCAACAACGTCACCGTGGTGTACTGACCAATAGCACCGTCGCCGTCAACCGATGCATGCCATTCTTCTGCCGCCTCTACTTGGTCAAATGCCTCCGTCGCTTTGTACTACCGACTCATCGTACTGAGTGCAAATGGTATGTATACAGCAATACCTGGAATCTCGACTGCAACCTGGGTATTTGCGCCTTGCACTTGGCCACCATCGTCATGGGCAGAACTTGGACAATATCGCTCAACTCCAGCGGCATTCGGGTGCTCTTACTCGCTTCGAACGCTTTTGGTGTCTTGGTGCCTTTGGGATCGGCTGTGTAAGGAGTCGACGTACTTAAGCAAGTACGGACTGTAGAGCAGCCGAAGGACCAAGCGAGATGAGCGCTAGTCTGGCGTAGAGCGGAGCGAGGGAGCAAATGTGGAGAGGAGTGGATCGGACGGGTGTGCTGCGGCAAGTGCTTGGAGAGGAGGGAGAAATCGAAGACGAGTCTTGAGGGGAGAAGTTGTTGTTGTTGTTGTTGGATAAATGGGAAGTGAGAGTTGGGATCCTGCTTGTTTCTTCCTGCCTTCTAGCCTCTTTGTTTCTTGTCCAGGGGCCGCCCTGTGGGTAGGACATGGGCCGTAGGACACAGGCGAGTGTCTATGTGTCGTAGGACACAGATCCCGCGTGCCTTTACCCCTACTGGATTCTTTGGATTCCTAAACTATATAAAACGAATCTTCAATCTGGAGCACGTGCCAATCTCATGGATCACGTGCTCAATGTTTACGCTACTTGCTCTTTTGCTATCCTATAGTGATGGTTAAAAATGGGAAAGGGGAAAATGATGATAGCCATTCACTGGTGAGTGATGGTCCATCCTTACAGGCTGGACGCTGAACTTCCGAAGCACTTTTGCTGCCTGTCGGTACGTCAGCTTGTAGTCCAGTATATGTAGCCTGTTCTCAAACCTCAACTGCTCTTTGTGCTTCTCTATCGCATCCCGTGCGAGAGCTAAACTGATGCTGTTATTGGTTTTCTTCGACTTTTGTGTCTGCTTCGCCCACCTTCGACTTCTCTGAGGACTTTTCAGAGCATACCTGGGGGGAACTGTTCATATCTTCCGCTGCCATGGCAATCAGTTTTTATGTGCTCGCTGCCATGTCCATCTGCTCGAGTGTGGATAGTTCGTGGGCATCGCTAGACACAATTTCCTGGGTGCTTAGCAGTTCCAGGTATTCCAGAATCGGTGTTTCTGAAGCAGTATGTCGCGCAACACTCTCAGTCTCCATCTGATACTCCACAGTTTGTGTCGCAACAAACTCGGTCATGGCGCTCTCGTTTTCGTTGTTCGCACACGCTATTAGTGGAGTCTGGACGCCACCCGAGCCTTCGCATGAATCCGAAGCTGGATCGACGGAAACAGCAGCGTTTGCTTCTTCGCTTGGCACCTCGTCGTCCACCCCAACCATTGAAATGCAGCCTGTGCCGTCTCGTGCCGCAGATCCTCCGTGTTCGTCTTCTTCGGGTTGTGCCACGATAAACTCACGCCACATGTCTGTAGTCTGAGTTTGTTCGAAAACAATATCCTCGCTTTCAGCGCTAGAGCTGTGAATCGACTTGATAGCGCACGCGAGGTCTTCGTGGCGTCGCTTTACAATCAATACGTCAACGTCGACAGCGCGTTCTGGAACTCTTTCATGCCATACTCACACATCGCTTGACTGATCCACGTTGCAATCTCGTTCGCGGCTCGAAACTTGTGGTTCTTGTCCCGTGGTGTTTTTTCGCGCGGGAGGACCGCTCCTTCTTCGTACGACGTCACCGAAGGGATTTCCACAGTCTCTGGGGTGCGAGCTGTGGAAAGTAGCCATCTCGAGTTCAGCAGATGCGTCGGGATGATGCTTTCAGCTTAAACGCTCTTTTTGATATAGAAGACATGGCGACACGGTAACAATCTTGTTGCCACGAACAGACATGAGCACGTCCAGCTGCGTTGGTCGACCGAGTGCTTGAGATTCGGCTCGTTTCTCGCATCTTCATCTTTGCTGACATTCTTGATAAAGTAAATTCTTGCCGCGCCCTCGTAGAATTGGTACTTTGTAGTCGTAATCGCAAAAAGTACTCCCCGTAGAGCAGGTTGCAGACTTACTCGCTGACGAGAGTTGCGAGCCGGGATATCTCTTGATCGTACGTGGCGTTTCTCGCAACGCCGGGATTGTATAGACAAGCCTCGTAATCCTTCTCGAGCATGCTCTGGTAGAACATTATCGAGGCGATGCATTCGTCGACGATCATGAAGGCGTCAACCGTCTCCTCGAGGCGCTTCCACGATGCCTCGAATCGGTTGTTGGTATTATTCCCAAGCGTGATGGCGCTCTGGCGCATGTAGGAACACCACTGGTCGCAACAGTTTCCCAGTTCTTCACGAAGTACGTCTCAAAATCGCTGTATTCAGGAGCCATCTGCTGGTTTGTCGCGAGACAAACTGCATCACCATCGCTCTCAGTCGAGTTTGTTGCGTCAAAATATCGGTCCGGCGTCAGCTTCAGAATATGCCGCATGTACTCGCGCTGGGTCTCGAACTTGTGCTGCGTCTCTGCGGACACCAACAACTTCACAACGCTCCGCAGGCGATCCTTCTGTCACGGAGTGAAGCGATAGCAGTCCGCCGAGATCTCTTCCCACAGCCACATAATCATGTGGAACTGGCAGAGGAGGATGCGCACATAAGGCAGTGACGACCGCAGCACCTTCATCTCGGTGAAGTCTTTTTCGATGATGACGCTCTCGATGCAGTCAGTGTCGGGGTTATTGGTCATGAAGGTCTCGATTGCCGTTTGAAGTGTCTTGTTGCGCTCGTTTTACACAATAGCGTGCTGCACGTACTGGCCTTTGCCAAACACGTCATACGCTATGAATGAAAAGACCTTGTACTTCGACGCGTTCGTCCCGTGCGTCGCGTCGATCAACAGCACCTCGGGGAACTTGGGGGACATTTCTCGCATGTGCTTGGTCTGAAGGGTGATGCATGTGGCAACAGTCTGCCTATGCATTCAGATACTCTTGTTAGATCACTCAATCAATCCACCACTTTAATTATGCATGTTCGACTCACATACCTTCGAATCGATGACATCAGTGAACGCCCTTCCGACGTGTCCAGGTCTTCCTCGCAGAACTCGCGCATCCACGCGTGCAGCAGCTCGACCGGTGTCTTGGAGCCCTTTCCCCACTTCTTCAGCTTGAATATCAGATTCGTAATGTCCTTTAATGTGGGAGAAAGCGACGAGTTATCGATGATGTACTGCTGAATGCTCTTTGTCTTTGCCCCGTGCTGGCGCAGAAGATCGATCGTGTCAACCATTTCTTCACTCCAAGCTGATCGAATCGAGGCATACAGATCGTAGCTGCGCTTGTTGAGCTCATGGTTGTGCGCGAGCTTCGCTGTCGTGACGGATACACACCAGCTGTCACTCGGTATTGAACGCACGCATTAATCTACGCAAAGTACATTGAAAATGTTACAAACTGGCACAACCTGACACAAACTGAGCGGAACTTTGACAAACTCAGCGACACCAAGTCACCACATATCTTTGCAGCGCACCCCATCCGTCGTGTTTCTTGATGAACGCGTGTCCCGTTTCCACGGTACTTGTACTCTCCCTCGTGTGTGCACACGTGATACTTGGCGTAGAACTGCCAATCCGTTGGAATCGGCCCGCGGTCGAGTTGGACCTTTCGATCATTCTGTTCCGCGTCTCGACAGACGTCGTTGTGCGTAATCGAAAGAGCTGTTCACACAACACAGATATCATTAGAAACACGCTATGAGCGACCGAGCAAACACACTCAATCTCACTTAGAACGTTCTCGCCATGTAAAAATTTAAATACGCGTGGAATTCGTTCCATAATCGAAATACATGGACTCCATGCCTGTTCCAGTCGCAACAACTTCGATGATGTCTTCATGGGCGAGGACAGCCGCATCATATGCTGTATCGTCGCCACCATCAGAGGACGACGGCAGACGTATCGGCGGCGCACGCTTTCAACGTGCAGGCGCTGTCCCACCCGCATCGTCACTGTCGCCTGCACGCAAGGCGGCTGGTGTACATGCTGGCGCCTGCTGCTGCTGCGACGCTTCTTGTGACGGCTTCTGCGTCTTCTTGCGTACCTGCTTCGTGCGTCACGGCAGTATCGTTCCTATCGATCTCGTGCGCTTGCTTTCAACTGTCAATCGCGGTTTTCAAATGGCGCGGGAAAAGGGGGGGGGTTTAAATGAGTGGGCAGCGCGAAGTACAGTATACCCGAGGTATGCCAGAAAGTATACGATGATTCGGCGCCGAATACAGGATGGCACATAGTCGTATGTAGGTACACTATAGGAGGTTGGGATAGAATGTTGCAAGAACGTTCTTTTTGTATCTCCCAGATTGTTACAATAGACACTTTCTTATAGAGCCGCTTGAATCTCATTCTTGGGTCCAGAATCCCATCTTCCCATGGAGATTCGCGCCTTGTCACATTTGGCTCGGCCGCAAAGCCACGAGTGAGTTGGGATCAGACAGCCCAAAGTCAATGCAGTACGGCCATCTCGTGGGATGTGAGATCGGACATCGTTTCCATTGTTAATGCGTTGTATCTATTTCGTAGAACTACGGAGAAATACATTGACCATCAAAGCCCCATACAACTCTCACTCACTCTACAACGCACGCATCGCACACTCCCTCTCTTTCTACTCTCTGGGGTTTGTTTTCTTCATATAATGGCTGACATTGCCATTTCCACAGCTCTTCTTCTCTGCATCCACACACGCTGCTGGTGCTGTTAACTTAGAACGAATCGTTAAATCTCGAGTTCCTTGGTCGCGAAGAACCGATCCTCGCGCACGGTCCGCACGTCCCGCTCGGAGAAGTTGGACTGGAAGCGGCCGTCCATCACGAGCGTCTCGGTGTTGCGTCGGTCCGCGTCCCGGAGCGCGCGCGGGTGCACGATGTCGTACTCGTCCTCGTACGATCGGCCCGATGGGACGTCGGCCGTGAGGCGCACGCTCTCGTGGTAGATTGGCTTATGCACGGGCCGAGTGGTGCTCTTCCCACCTGGAATCACTGCGTTCGTTGCTCCGACCGACTGCTGTCGCTCCGACCGAGTCACTGCGGCCGGTGGTCCAACAGACTGCTTCCGCTTGCTAAGGAGCGTGAACTCGTCGCCCTCCTGGATCGCGTGTGGACGCGGCGGTGGTGGCGCACGGGCGGCTTGGGCAAAGGCCACGCCACTGACCGTACTGCTCGCGGTCGAGCTCGCGTAGCTCGCAGTCGAGCTTCTCGCGTAGGGGTTTGCCTCGCTTGGCAGGCCAAACTGCGACGGGAGGCCGTATGGAGGGTGCTTGTTGGCGAACTCGACTGTGGACGCGTTTATGCTATCCATGGAGAGTAGCGACGGGTCGTCCGGGCCAATGCTACTGGTACTGCTATCACGATGACCGCGCGGCGCCGGCACCGATGGGCCGTTCATAGCTCCACTACCAGCTGCAAACCCAGCACCGGCTCCAGCAGCTGCGGCCCCTGCGCCAGCACCACCGGCTCCATGAAGACCGTTGCCTGGAGTGGACCGCCCGTCCACCTGGAGGTTAAACTGCTTCGGCCCTTCCTCTGGGGTCGTGAGGAAGCCGTGGTCATTTCGCTGTCTCATTCGGCGCACGATAAATATCGCAACGATGGCTACACCGGCCACGGCCGCCACGATCACGCCGATGTTCACGTACAGTGACGAGGATTTTTTCGCGGCGAATTTGTTGGACGCGTCCAGCATCTCCGCACTGGGTGACGGCGATGGAGTGCTCGTACGGGACTTGGATTCTGGTGTCGACGTGCTTCTATCCGACGACGACGGGCTCGTGGCAGTGCTCGCTATTGTGGACGCGCTCCCTGAAATGGTGTTGGAGCTACTCGTTGGGTTGATCTGGATCAAGTTGGGGCGAACAGCCCCGGTGGCCTGTCCTGCGTCGCTGCCTGAGGCCGGTGCTGGCGTTGGTGCCGGTGCCGGTGCCGGTGTCTTGGTCACTGGTGGGGACGTCACGGAGGACACGGCCGTCGTCGCCGGTGGCGTATCGATCTGTGGAGGCACCACCGTCGCAGGTAGCTCGGTAACTGGCGCTGGCGCTGGCGTCGGAGCTGTTGTGGGCTTCACCGTCGGCGACGGCGCCGGTGTCGGGGCTGCTTTCGGGGCTGCATATTAAAAACCAGAAGCAAGGTTAGTATGCAATTTTAATGGCATGGGGAGGCGAGTTGAAATACATAGATATGTACGTACGGCATGTGAGGAGGACGTCCTCGAACGGGCACTTGCCGTTGGCCTTTTCGAAGCACGAGTAGCCGCTCGAGGTCGTGTACAGGCAGGACGGGCACGTGGCCGTCACGCGGTTGCACTCGACGTCGCCGTTCGCGAGGCAGATGACCGTCGCGCAGAGATCCTGCGCGCTCACCAGCGGTGTCGTCACCATCAGCAGCGCGAGCGCCGCTGCCGTCGCGAAGCACGCGCTTGTCGACCGCACCATCTCGAACGTAGTATGTGTATCTTTCTGTCTGTATCTGCTGGCTGGCCTGTGTCTGCCACGCACTCAAGCGCTGTATGAATTGGCCACGAAGCGCGCCTGGCGGGCCGCTTGTGTCTCTGTCCGGCCTGCTCGCGAGTCCGCTCTGTCGAGGCGGGTGGGTTGGCTTTATCTGCCTCCTGTGCGCGGTGCTCGTGGCGCTTCGCGTCGTAGAAAATGTACCGGGACGTGCAGCGACAACTCGGTTCTGCCTTGGCATGTGGTCGGGTGCCGTCGTGCACTCACAGTAGCAACCGCAGCCCAGCTGGTTAACCTCCCATGGTCCACAGTGCCCAACCTGGCTCCGGACCGAAAAGCTTGCGAGGTTCCGCGATGGGGGGTTCCGCGATCCGCGCTGTTTTCGCAATTTCAGCCAATGATATCGCGCGATGGAGCATTTCAGTGCGAAATCAACCAATCTACTTGCGGTGCGGCAAGACCACATGGCGGGCAGTCACCATCCCCCTCCTTGTGTTTACTTCACATTTAGCAAACCTTTTTATACGATGGATACACCTGTATTCCTGCACTGTGCCAGTTTTGCGAATCCCTTTTTTATATTCATGAGAGACTGTCATACGCATTAAAAGAGGATGGAGGTCGTGCAAAGTGCTGGTGACCAGTAAAGGAGGAGCACGCGAACGATGGCAGCACTTCCGCCCTTGTTTGACTTGGCGCCACTTTACCTTTTCATGGTGCTGTGGCCTCAGCACTGGCTTCTTTCGCGGAAGGCTGGCCGCCGTGGAATCGACGCGACTTGAAGGAACATCAAAACAGCGCATGAAGCACAACTGATTGCCAGATTTGAATGCCACAAACGTCCGCTCCGTCCCGATCGCGATGACACCGCCGCATGTTGAAAGACCAGTCGCTTGTGCACCAGCAAACCACCACCTCCACTGCGCTTTAGTCGGCATTAGAGGACGAGACGCTGTGGCCGGTTCGATCACGAGATGCTGGTAACGTTGCTGTAGTCGTAAACGAAAAAGAAGGTGTGCTTCAAACGACAAGAGCGTATGCCTCCCGCATTTTACAGTATTATTATTGCTGACTTCTCGCGACCTTTGGATGTCGGACAGTTACTGACTTGATTTGACAATAAAGACAAGAGGAGGACTGTACTGCGTGACAATGCTCACTTCCGGCTCGTCGACGTTTTTCGCCACACGCATATAATTTTGGACATTTTTGAAAGTTTGAGAAGATACCTTTTTTTAGCCAAAACTTTACAATTTACCGGGGTGGGCGACATCCATTTTAAGCTTTTCCCCAGTATGCTCTCAGAAGGGCCAAAATCTCCCTTTTGTACGGGCATTCATAACTCGACCGAGAAGCTGCCTGAGTGCAAGAACCAATAAGTTACCGGGTCGACGGACGATCCCGGACCGATCCCCGATGTCTCTACAATCCCATTCTATGTTTTCCCCTTCCGACTACATACCTTCTGTGTACTTCTTCTTGACGCGTTTGTGTTTTTTTTGTGTTTCGAAGGTCGTTTTAAAAAGTTCAATTGGTTACAGCAACAGCTATAGCAGACTATACTGGTCATTGTATGTCTTCGTCCCTTTTTCCAATCCAAATGCTCGAGGGACCTCTAGTATAGTAAAACCAACACAGTCGTCCACAGCATTGCCCTACGAAGAAAGAGTAACATTGAAGGTTGAAGCTTGAACGAAAACTACACCTTTCCAGTTCCGTTATGAACTTCGACAACTCCGTCGTCGACAAGCAGGTCTCCGTCAGAGAATTGAAATTTCCGTCCTAGAAACCCTGTCCAAAATAATACGAGCAACACTAATAACTAAATAAAATAGTGGGTGTCAATACTGCTTGATGGTAAGTTTGATGATACATGATTTTAGCCAATCATAAGGCTTCATGTTTATCAAGGATTGACACCCTCCAGCGACAAGCAAATGAAAGAGAGAATTCTACAGACACTCTCCAGTCGAGTTGCTCTTCCTCGTGAGCTCGTCGCCGGCGCGGTCGTGCTGTTGGTGCTGTCGGCTGTCTCGCTCGTGGGGTTAGTCTTGCGGGCCGCTCGCTCTGGTGTTGGTGCTGCCCGTCGTCTCGCTCGTGGTGTTGGTGCTCCTGGCCGTCCTGCTGCCGACTGTCGGCTTGCGAACGATCTGCAACAAGTCCTCTTCTTGTCGCTGTTGCCGAGTTGTGTTACGTACTTGGCGCTCGTCAGACACGAAACGAAGCGACTACGGTAGGTTAATGAGCGGCTGTATCACGCCATGACTTTGCTTGGATCTTAATTTGTCTTTCTATTCGTCCAATGTAGGCACCGGTATCACTTCCACACAGCTGGCCATCTCGACCTGCGCATTATTTGTTCCTCAATATAATCGTGGCGTTCTGAACTTACCCACCACGTAAGTTGCATATTTCGAATTTGTCGAAGTTTCTCATGTGACGCTGACCTAATAGATGATTCTGTGTGAACAGGATGCCAAAGAAGACCGAGCGAGGAGTTCTAGTGCAGCAACTCAACGCTGCGATGCCCACTTTGATGCGAATTCAACGACTGCACATGCTGACGGGTGCAACCTTCGACTACAGTGATTTTGCACGCTGGGTCTCGTTGTTTGCGGCACTACACCATACACGCTACATCTCGCCACGTACTCGGCAGCCGAAAGACGAACCTCGCTGGGTCTTGTTCCTAGAGCGCGTCAGCCAGGCCGGTTTTCAGCAAGAGTTTCGTGTATCGCGCGAGTATTTTGACATGGTTGTGGCAGCGATCGACATCAACAGCATTTTTGTGTCGAGAGGGAAGAAGAAACAAGTACCAGTACACTATCAGCTCTTTGTGGCTCTGAAGAAGCTGGGGTTCTCGGCCAACGGCTCGTCGAGTGCCATCGTGGCCGGAAATTTTGGAATCTCTTACGGCACAGTCACGCTGTACACTGAACGATGCATCTCAGCGCTTTGTCAACTGCGGCCAACGGCCATCTCATGGCCAGGGCAAACAGAGAGAGACGAAATTGAAGAGCGACTCGCAGCCCGTTACGGATTTCCTGAATGCTGTGGCTTTGTCGACGGCACTCTCTTTCCGCTGGCATTCAAGCCTGTTGTATACGGCGAGGACTACTACACACGCAAGGCGTGCTACGCTGTTAGCGTGGTAATCATTTGCGACGATGAACGACGAATCCAGTACGACTGCCAATTTGATCAAGCATTGAGTATTTGCAAATCACTTCTAACCGAGAACTGTATTTGTTGTAGTTACATCAACACTGATTGGCCTGGCTCGGCCCACGACCAACGAGTTTTGAAGAACAGTCGGATCCGACTGCAACACGGTGACTACTTTGGAGAGTATGATTACATTTTGGGCGATTCTGCATACACGCCGCACCTAACATGTGTACCAGCCTACAAGAAGCTGCCTCATCAACGACTGACAGACATTCAAGTCAATTTCAACATGAACTTGGCGAAGGCGAGAATTATAGTGGAGCATACAATTGGAGTGCTAAAGGCACGCTTTTAGAGCCTGAAGTGCCTTCGTCGACAAATCACCAGCGACCCTGCAACAGTTGTCAGTATAGCGAACCACATCGAAGCTTGTGTGGTCTTACACAACATCTGCCTTCTTGAAAGCATTCCAGATGGCTAGGTTGACCCCGAGCTCCTTGATGTTGTCGAGATTAGTGGAGTTGCTCACATTATCACAAACGACAAGAGCGCAGAAGTGTGTGGGAAAGAGCGTCGAGACATGTTAGCTAGTTATTTGTACGAATCAACTGGCTAGTGGCAGCATTGAGATTAATGATGGCGAGCAACAAACATTACAACTCTTCCATCGCTACAGCTATCTCTTCTGCAGAGAGTCCAAGTGCAATCAATTCCTGCCTCGCCTTAATCTTCGCTACGAGCGCCGCGGCCTTGGCAACCACTGCTTCCGCTTTCCCCTTCTGCAGCGCGACCTGGTGGCGCTCGCGCTCCATTTGCAAGCGCACTTGCTCACGGAATGATTGCTTCTCCTTCAGCTCCAGTACCTTCGCATCGTGGTCCTGGCGTTGTCGCAGCATGTCCTCGTTGGTTTGCGACCATGAAGCAAGCGGATTCAGCGCCTTATGCTCTCCCTTTCTCTTTTTTGGCGGATTTTCGTTCGTGCTCTCTGATGTCCGGACTGGATATGCCGACGGTCGATCCGCCATGACAGGCTCCAATATGTCGTAGTGTTTGCAAAGAGTACGCAAGTAGCTGTTGATCTGGAGCTGAGAGTCGGGGGCGTTGGAATCCAGAATCCCTTGGCCGGTCTGGGTCAACCAGTCACAGGTCTTGCGGCATGGCCGCTCAAGCTCACTGATTTTGGTGCGGATGTTATGGTTAGAATGGTGTGTGATATTGTTTTCATTCATCAAAATCACGATCTCACCGCATATCGTCTTTTTTGTCTTGCCGGTCTGCTGTGAACCGCCACGGTACTTGTCGTAGTTGTCCTCTGTGCCGATCCACCCAAGGAGTGCATCTAGCGACGTGGGCTGTCCTGCAGATGCTGCTTCAGTGGTCCACAGACGCCGGCTCTTTTGCTGCGGCTCGTCGCTTGCTTGCTCGTCCCTCACCTTCACATTCAAATGCTCAAGAAAGAAATACAATCCGCTGGTACAATGTACCAGTTTGGCGACTTTGACATTTGTAGAAGTTTTACACCATCGATTTTGATGACACGAAATTTCATCAAACGCAGGTCGCGTTGATATACTTTTAGCCTATGGAATTGCTTCCCCGCTTTCATCAATCCAATCATCAAGCAGAATTGACACCCACTAATGATGCGAATGTAGGTTTCTATATTTGCAAAGCATTTTATGAAAGCGACTACATGTAAAACGACTTTATTTGCCAACAGGCATATCCTCGAGCTGTACAGCTGGGCCATGGAATCGAACCGTGTGCGCGAAGCAGTTATGACACAGCTCCTCAGTGACAACCTCACTAACCAACACATCAGCTGCATTCATTAGGAAGCGAGAGCGATGGTCCTTGGTCGTCACGCTGGGCGGCGTGCACAAAATTGCACGGCGTCATACCGCAAGGAACGACTTGATCTCCGCTTTCAGCGTCGAAAACACGTTCTCTATTGGGTTTAACATTGGCGTATATGGGCCAAGACGTAGCACATCCGCGTCCCAAAACTCCTTTTCGCCGAATACCGCCTCAATACGCTGGTGACACGGCGCATTGCCGAGGACAATGGCGACGTCAGTCAGCGCCATCGTCTCTTGAATGCTTCGCAGCATATGGCGCATGAAACCTTGGCACGCCTCGGTGTTGAAGCTACCAAAGCGGCGCTCCCAGTACGCCAGGCCATCGTTCGACACACACGCAATGACGTCCATGTTGGGGCCTTTGGACGCAGCAACGATCTTCTTTACTCGTGTGCCCTTCTTGCTTCTCCCCACGGCGCGCGAGCACCAGATAATGAATTTTGTTTCGTCGACAAAGAAGATCTTCTTTCCCAGCGACTGTTGGTGCATGAGCGATAGGACGTAGTCGCGGCGCTTGATCTTGTTGTTGTGGTTGTTCATGTACTCGCATTCTTGGTGTATTTGCTTGACGGTGTACCCACGGCCGTCCACCACATTCTTCACGGTTTGGGGGCTCACATGGACATCAAACTCCTCGAGGAGGGAGTCAGCGAGCTCGACCAGCGTCATGTGGCAGTTGTCGTCGAGGCGCTCGATCAAGTAGGCCTGCATCTGCGGCGAGACGCGCTCGTAGCGGTATCCACCACGTGACGAAAGAGACGCAACCCAGCTGCCGCTCTGACGCGCTTCGTTCACCCACCGCCACGCCGTCTTGTACTTGAATCCGAGGATGGCTGCAACGTCCTGCCAGTCGTCGCCGCGCTCAGCAGCGGAGAGAACGCGCTGCTTGTCTTCAAATCGTATCTTCATGACAGCAAATTCAGGAATGAGAGACAAATGCACTTGTTGATGCGACTGGCAGCGTGGCGGGACGCTCGTGCTTCTAATGGTCACTCAAATTGGCGCCAAAACGCCCACCAAAAATTACTCGTTTAAGTACGGTAGCGCAATTACGGTCAAAATTAACGCTCTATCCAAATTCATTTCTATTTGAATATTCTGTATGATAGGTTTCTATGACGGAGATTTCCATTCTCTGACGGAGACCTGCTTGTCGATGACGGAGTTGTCGAAGTCCACAACGGAACTGGAAAAGGTGTACATTTTTTAAATTTAGTTTTCGCCGGAGCCATGACAAGCACGCCCTGCCTCCGCGGCACTCAAAGTGGCAGGGCTCCAAGCAGTAAGCGCGCACGCGAAAACCCGGGTCCGACACGAAACCATGCTGCACAGACAGTCCAGTTCAGATCTCCCTCCAACAGCAGTGTTACGCTTGGTCTCGCCCGTGACTCAGATGCTGATAAGAAATTGCCCTTTTTCCAGGAAACCATATCATTCAATGGTGTTATACTTGGTGTTTGTATGAAACACCATTGGATAAATTGAAATAGAGGAAATAGAGCATCCAAATATGTAGAGATTGAAGCATACACACTTTCGGAGGTTGGAGCATGCAACATATGAAACAACACTTTCTAACCTAAGTCAGTACAAATGTAGTTTTTTGTATTTTCTTCATCATACTTTGTTCAAGTCTGCTGAGAAGCTGTTCAGGCTGAGCGCACCAAGAATAAGAGCAAGCGCGTATGCATAGCCCTTAGAAACACTCTGGTCCAGGGGGCGGCACAACATACCGTAGACGTCACAATATCTTCACTGCCAAAACCCCGATATGTAGCCCGTCATTCAGGGTTCCGGAAAACCACTTTCCACTTTTTGGCGGGGGTTCTCAAGGTGCATTGCAGCACAACGCGCGAGAAGCACGCAGGTTGCACCTCGAGTCGGTCCTTGCGCACGAAGCCTGTGTTGATGGCGGGAGTGGCGTAGACGTGACGCTGCTGCTCCTTGGCGGTCAGCGTCACCATCAGCGGGCACGTACGCCCACGCGTCGAGCCAGTGGCGCGGCCCACGAGTGCGTGCAGGCAGCGCTGCTGGAGTTGCAGCCGTCATATTAGTTGTCTGCTTCTGCTAATCACTTTTGGGAGGTGGCTTTCAGATTCGATAAAAAGAGGTTTGGCTGGAAAAATACCGAAAATAAGATCCATAGCACTCGCTTTATACAAACGTCAAGTAAAACAGTCCTATGTTTTTTGACTTTGAAACCCTAGCTACCTTTTTGAATGTCAAAAACATAGGACTGTAACCAATACAAAAGTCAAGTAAAAAGTCCGATGGTTTTGATATCGCGACTTTTTCCAGCTCAAGAAAAGGAAATGTATCTTTTGAAAAACGTTTTCCTATTTCAATATTCGATCCAACCTGAAACGTCAATTCTAAAAATCAAAAACAGGAAATATATGGGAAATATTCATCATACTTTGTTCAAGTTAGGTATATTGGACGTGCTAATGATTGCCCGTACAAAAAAGGAGGTTTTGGCCCTTCTGAGAGCATAGTGGGACCAAGCTTAAAGTGAAAGGTGAAGAAATGGACCAAAACCTCCCTTCATTTCTTCACCATTCTTACCGGTTCATATCGGTAGATCATTGGTTTTGAAAACCCAAAACCGGCATCTTGTGATGCACCGTCAAACGCGCGCGCGAGAGATCTGCAAAAGCCACGCCACCGCGATGACGTCCGCGGCCATGCTGCTCGTATACCTGCTCACCGACATCCGCTTCCCGGTCGTGGAGGAGCCCGAGGGCTTCCGCGCGTACGAGTACAGTAGCTACGGCGAGCCGCTCGAGCAGCTCGAGCAGCTCAAGCTCGTCTCGGACCTACCCATGGGCAAATTGCCACAGTCCCACGTGCGCATCAAGTCATCAGCGCGGCGCTCAACCCCGTGGACTACAAGCTCGTGCAGTCAAGATTCAACTTCTTCCCTTCTTCAACTTTTTCACTGCTTGAAGCTCGCCTCGCTCAGGAATCTTGTCGACCAAACCGCAGTGTGGATGGATGGATGGCTTGTCGTGACAAGCTACACTTGCTGGTTCTCAGAATTAAAAAGAAATCGAAAATAAACAACCAGCACACACACACAAAAACAAATACGCACCACGCTTATATTATTTTGGCACACACTCGGAGGGTTCGTTCATCCGCTCTCCATCGCCACCACCACCCTCCCTCCCTCGAAGCTCCTCGACAAGCCAGCCACTCAACTGAAGCTGCTTTTGACCCACGGTCCTGCAAGTCTTGACGCTCTTCTGCTCTATGAAATCTCTGATAAGCAACTTTGTCCGCACTCCGGAGCTCACTCCTCCGTGTCACTGCCGATGCTCAGCAGCGCGAAGGTCGAGTCCTTCTTCGAGAGCGCCGTCGTCGCAGCAGACGCCGAGGTCGTGGCCGAGTACATGCTCGGCGCCACCTGCATCCAGTTCTGCAGCTGGTCCATGTTCTCCTGCTGAAGCTTCTCGCAGCGCATCACGGTCTCCGTGAGCAGCACGATGATGTCGCTGTGCATCTCCTCCTGCTCCTTGCACCAGCCCTCGACTTCGTCCGAGAGCGTCGACGTCGACGACCGCACGGACGCGTCGGTCGGCCGCTCGTCCGAGAAGCGCACGGCGGCTGCTTCATCCGTCTTGTCACCGCTGCCTCGGCCAGAGTTGGTCACGTTTTGCGCGGGCGCGTATCCGCCCGACGAGCGTGGCTCCTCTTCTGCTGGGAAGAACGACCGGTGGATCACGGTTGTTGTGGGCTTCCGGCCGCCGTTGAGCCGGGCCGACGTCGACGTCGACCGACTGAGCCCCGGGACCGCTGCTGCGACCGGCGACGTGGCCACATTTGGGTTTGTTCGGAACCCGAGCGTGATCGGACGGCGCGTGGTCTTGAGCTTTTGCACAATGTCCTTAAACGTCGAGACGTCAACGCGGTCGTCGTTCACAGAAATTAGCTGGTCGCCCAGCCGGCAGTTCGCGATGCCCGTGGTCACGCCCTCGGCCTGCTGCAG
Organism: Globisporangium okanoganense; assembly: GCA_023334035.1. Lineage (NCBI taxonomy): Eukaryota > Oomycota > Peronosporomycetes > Pythiales > Pythiaceae > Globisporangium > Globisporangium okanoganense. The sequence goes on from JAASFY010000397.1 coordinate 17,119, forward strand.
CACGGCGATCTGCGCGCCGATCTTGTTCGTCGAGAAGTTGCGCAGCGAGATGCCGCACTCGCCGCTCACCCACATGACTGTGTAATCGACGCTGCGCATCATTATGGGCTTGCGCGCAGCGGTGAACGGCGCGGGTCGGCCCGGGACGTGGCGCTGCTGCTGCAAGAGCATTTGCTGCGACGCCTGACGCGACACCAGCTGGACGCCACCGGACAAATCGCCGAGCTCCAGCGGCGCGCTGTGTCGGTTCATCGGTGCGTCCATGTACACGTCTTGGGGCGACACGATGCTTGCGCGGTCAAAGTCCGAGTTGTCGGCGAACGGCGTGAAGATGCTCTGACGCCCGGCACCGACCATGCTGCTCTGGTGCTGACTGCTGTTGCTCATGCTGCTGCTGGTGACCTCCTGGTGGGTCTTGAGCTGTCCGGAGCTAATCGCGTCGTACACTTTTGCGCTCTTCTCCATCTGCGCGTGCAGCAGCCGCAGTTGCTCGATGAGCTCCGGTAGACTGCGCGCGAGCTCCGCCGTGGCCTGCTCGCCGGCGACGCTCACGCTCTCGCGGCGGTCCGGAAACGCGGCAGCGCCATAGCTGTTGGTGTTGTTGGGCGCCGTCTCGGCGTCGTCTGGCATCGCCACTGGGATGTCCATCGCCATGGAGAGAGTCGTGTGTGCGTCCGGTCTGCTTTGGTTTCAGTCACAAGTCACAGCAATTGTTTGGCCGCTTCTCTACGGAAGTCCGGAACTGGGAGGAACGTGCTGGCTAGCTCACTTGACTCGATAACGGAGAAAGAAACGCTCGGTCGGTGGCTATTTCTGGCTGGGGTTGATGGTCCGACTCTGAAGAGGCAGATAGACGGACGGGTGGGGTTGCTTTGGTACGAGGCTCGTGGCGGTGCTTCTGCGAGAGGGCGAGTGAGGTGGCTGAGAGAGGCGGCGCGGCCGATTGGGGGAATGAGTGACGACTCGAGAGAGCGAGTCGATCGCGCTGGGATTGGACGGGGTATTGAAAAAGGGAGAGGAGCACTTCGTTCCGTCAAATGTCATAAAGCGTTCCATCGAATATCGAAATTTGAAAGTGACATTACGTTTACAGAGGGAAATGTACAGGATTTGTATCCTGAATGTTGATTTTTGACATATTAATGTTGATTTTTGACGACAGCATTCTGTGCCAAAGCACAGAACAACAGACGCTGACACCAAGTGGCGAGCAGATGTGAAAGACCTGCGGACAGGAGCGAGAAGTGGCGATACAGAACACCCACTTCATCCTCGAAAAGGCCAGCTAGGTGTCACCAAGTTTTGATACAAAGATCAATAGCCTGTCTGTTTTAGGCGACAACCAAGATTCGTCGCCTTATGTCTTCCATCCCACACCCTCGCGCGATATCGACAGCTGGATTTGAACAGATGAGCTGGACATGAAGGCCCTACTGTCATGCGCCCCTTACACCGCGCTGCTCGCTCAACCAGTGTCTAGCAGCGTGTGCTCTGAGTTCCGATCGATACTCCTGCGGCACAAGGGCATTTCCTAACATTTCAAAATGCATTTCCTCATATTTCAAGTAATTGCGGACATTTTTCATCTTTGGGTGCGCGATCAACATTTTGGGTCCCACTTTCCGCCCTGATTTCTTGCACACGTAGCCCACAACCGCACGATAAATAACTTGCAAATTGTATGGGGAAATAGAATGGGCTCATTTGCAAATTTCACATCTGCACCAAAATCGTCATTTTATTATATAGCAAAGAGTCCCATACAGCAATCAAGTATATATTTTTGAGTTTTGATCACACAGTGCAGATATAATTTTTTAATTAAATCCTCACTGTGGCAGCCTTTCAAGATTCTAAATGTCCGCCGACTCTAAAAATAGCGTCGGCACCAAAGCCGCCAATGGGTCAATCACGGTTGCCGTGATGGCCGTCACTCGCATACGACTGCATGATGGAGCCGCTCGCAGACAGCGCCAAGGTGCTCACGACCGCCACCACCAAGAGCCAGCGCAGCACCAGTAACAACAGCAGCGTCCTGGGCTCGCCTGGAAAGGCCCGCAGCGTCGCCAAGCTGAGCACGACCAAGCCGTCCGTGAGCTTCAAGAAGGACCGCATTGCCACCAACAGCGATGAACCCATGTCTTTATCGTCACGGCCCGACTCGTCGTCGTCGACGAGCTCGGCAGCGGGTGCGTTCGCCGACGCGAGCGACGAGAGCGAGGCGCCGTGGGACATCTCGCGCATCAACAAGTCCTGGGAGATCGACCGCGAGCTGCGGCGCAGCCTGCCGTTCCTCGCGCGCGCCAAGCGCAGCGACCACGAGTCCGCCGCCGACAAGTTCCTGCGGCTGAGCAAGCTGCCTTTACCTGCGGTGCCCAACGTCGAGTCCATGTTCGTGGACATCCCGCACGAGCGCAAGGGGTCGCAAAAGTCGCTCGCGCTCACTCCGAAGGCGAAAGCCAAGTACTTTGGCGCGGGCGCCAAGACCGAGTGCCACGCGATCTTCCGTAAGCTCGCGGCCCAGAAATACCTGACGAACCAGCCGCTGAACGAGTTTCTGAGCGAACAGCAGGCGCGCGACGAGCGCGAGACCGCGTTGCTGGGCACGCCGTCCATGACGCCGTTACGCATACGGCGAACTGGCGCGACCATGCAAGACGCCGACTACAACCGGAACGCCTATGACAACAATGATGACAGTACCAAGACGCTCCTGCCATATATCTCGCGCCAGGACTCAGCGGCCGTAAACCTCTTTGAGAACCATTTCCACCAGGTCGACCGGCGTGGGCTCTTTAGTCGGCAATTCACTGCGCGGCATAAGTTCTCCGCACTGTGCTTAGAGAAAGACCTCCCGCCGTGCATACGGCTCATCGTGCGCAACTACTTCTCACCGGAGATCAACGTGTCGCACATGTCGATCGGCGACGAGCTCGCGAGCGTCTTCGCCGAGTGTCTCCACGATCTGCCCATGGTCACGGGCCTCAACATGCGCAACAACCGGCTGGGCGACAAGGGCCTCCGAGCGATCATCGACGTCGTCATCACGAAGCGCGATCTGTACCACATCGACTTGTCGGAGAACAAGGTCGACGGTGCGGCCGCGGGCGCGCTGGCACTGTACCTGGGCTCGGCCACGTGCGCGCTTCAGTCCATGAAGCTCAGCCGCGCCGACGTGGACGACTCGGAGCTCGCGCCCTTCGCCAAGGCTCTGCACACGAACAAGTCGCTCGAGACGCTCGACCTGTCGCGGAACCTTGTCGGCAGCACGGAGAATCTGAATGTCGTGCGGCCATCGATCGTCACGGGCGGCGAGGCGCTCGCGACCATGCTCAGCATCAACTACACGCTCACATTCCTCGACCTGTCTTGGAATTATCTGCGACTGGGTGGCGCGGTGGAACTGGGTAAGGCGCTCGCGTTCAACAGCGGCCTGCGGGAGCTCAACTTGTCCTACAACGCCTTTGGGAACGCCGGCGCCCAGGCCATCGGCGAGTCGCTGCTCTCCAACATCTGCCTCGAGAAGCTCAACTTGAGCAACAACAACATCCCAGCGCACGGCGCCCAGGCGATTGCGAGCGCCATGAAGCTCAACAACAAGATCGTGTACGTGAACTTTGACGGTAACCCACTGGGGCAGACTGGTGGCCGTGCGCTGCTGCACGCCGTCGCGGCCTGTACTGAGCGGCAGATGTCCGTGTCCATGGAGGGCTGCAACTTTGACTTGACCGACGCCGACGCTTTTGACCCGAGCGAGTCCACGGGCACGTACGAGCTCAACATGGAGGTCCCGTACGAGCGCGCGATCGCTTTGGAGCTCTTGCGAGTCGCCAACACGAAGCAGGGCTGCAAGTTTCTATCGATCGTCCACACGTCGAGCGCGTCCAAGGTGAAGCGCACCATCAAAGTCGAGCTCCGCGAGGCCGCTGGTAGTGACGCGCACCGCAGGCTGCTCAAGACCGCGGGCATCCTGACCGACTCGGCCGCGGACGAGCAGGAGATGAAGCAGTTCAAGCTGGATCGACCGTCGCTCGTCGCGCTCTTCTACGAACTTGACCAGGACGAGTCGGGCTTTGTGGACGACACGGAGCTCAAGCAGGGCATGCGCAAGCTCGGCCTGGCGTTCCGCGACGAGGATATCCTACGGTACATTGCGCAGTACGACCTCGACGGCACGGGCACGATCGAGCTCGACGAGTTTGTCGAGCTCATGGGCAGCTTTAACCTGGAAGAGGGACACTTTGCGCGCCAGTGCGTGGACTTGGAGACGAGCCAGCCGTTCGAGATCCCCACGGAGGGCAAATTGCAGATCGACTTTGTCGACTTCCACGTGTCCGTGGACCACGACAACGCCCACTCGCACGCGGGCGTTGAGCGCCTGATTGAGAACATCAGCGTGAGCAAGAACAAGAGCCAGATGCTCGCGATGGCCAAGTCCGGACTGTTCTTCAAGGCCGACGAGGCGCAGCTGCTGCTCGAGAGCGTTGCCGACGTGTACGAGATCACACAAGCGGTCACGATTCTGCTGCCCAACATGGTGGACCCGAAGAACGCGTACGCACTGATCGACCACAATCTAAACGCGAGCCAGCGTGTGCGGCTGCAGCACCTCATTGGCCAGGCGCTGCAGCCCATGATCGGCCTGAGCACGGGCCACTACAAACTCGACCTGGGCAACGACCTCGACCGCCTCACGCTTAAGAAGATCATCGAGAACAGCAACCGCACGGCCTTCCTGCGCAAGAAGGCAGGGCTCAAGGACACGAGTCAGCACGGCAACTACCACGGCTTCCGCAACGAGACCATGAACGGCAAACCCTTGGTTCTAGAGCCGCAGTTCCTCGATAAACTGCCAAGGTTTGGCATGGTCGAGTTTGATTATGTCCAGATTGGGAGGACACCGTCGCATCCAGTGTCGCTGAAGCGCTTTGAACAGATCCTCTCGATCTGCCAGCTGGGCCTGATGGGGCCGACCCTGGGTGTACGTACGACGCCCGCCTCAGGCTCAACTGCTACTACTAATGGTAGAGGAGGCCAGAAGCGATCGATGAGTACGACACCTGCAACTCCAGGTGGACGGTCGACAACGTCCACAAAAAACAAGAGCGGAGGTCGTGCGACACCAGCTGATAAGGCCAAGCTCTCGCCGTTCCCACCACTCAGGCAGTACACGCGCGCACTGTACTCCGAGCTCGAGAACATGAAGACGTTGAAGAACTATCTGAAGTTCGGCGATGGACTCAATCGGGTGGTCGAGCTGAGAGAAGACCCGCAGGCACAGGTTGTAGCGATATCGCCAGTTAGCGAGCCATTTCCAGCAGCGAAGGCTATGACTGAGGACGACAGTGTCGATGCTGCTGCTGGTCCAGACGACCAGGAGAATCCGCAGACCAGCAGCAGCGAGGATCCATCGGACCCGAATGTGACGGCCAACACCGTAAAGAAGGACACGAGCGACAGTGACAACTGCGCCGCGATGGTGATCAAGAAGGACGGCAAGGCCACCTGCACGGCCCGCAGACTGCTCTTCAACCTCCAGTGGCTGCTGTCCATGCGCTGGGTAACCGCGCAACAGGCCGTCTGCCTGCTGAGTGTGTGGCCCACGGCCTTTGAGAGCTCGCGGATCGACCTGGTTTGTGTCCTCTTTGACCGCCTGACCGATCTGCACAATTTTAACGGGATCTTGTCCGCACTCTCGGACGCCGAGGCCGCGCAGTGCTTCTACCGCTTTGGGTGGCTCAACCTCTGGACGCCGCTGCTCCCGGACAACTACTACGAGCTCAACCTGTCAACCTACGAGGAGCGCGAGGTGGCCAAGGCGCTCGTGCGGCTCGCGATCGACGAGCCGGGCGAGAACTGGCAGCGCGAGACCTTTGGCTGGAGCCGCGAAGAGCTCATCCCCGGCTGGGAGCTCAACATGTCGTGGCTCAAGGACGGCGGCTTCCCAGAGAAAGGCTACCTCTGTCTCGAGTATTATTCCGGTGCTGATAAAGGTTGTGGCCCAGTGTGGCCCACGCGGCGCGAGTTGGCCTCGGGGACGCTTTGTGGATTACCTGAGAACGAAGTGGACGAGATCATCAACTACGTCGACTCGCTCTCCATGGTGCCGGCCGGCCACCGGCGTTCCGTCATGGGCTGAGCTCAGGGCTCAGGGCTCAGGTCTTCAATGAGATCCTGGATCCTCAGTTTGTAGCTCTTAGTGGACTCTGGCTCCGTATCAATACCTACAGTCAACGTTCAAAAGGACTCGAGATATTTTCGTTGAAGCTCTACCAGCCAATCAGTCAACCAGTCAACCACCAGCTGGGAACGGAGATGATGGTTGCGATTGCCAGTTCAGTTGCGATCGTGAGGTGTCCCAGAGCTAGCTGCGGAATATGAAAATCAACGAAGAGTTCAACTGCAGTACAGAATTTGGTAGCAAACAAACCAAAATTGACGTTTTGAACCCAATTCGCATGTCGCACTCAATAACTTTGAGGACATGGGATGCTGTGCCTGACTGGCTATACAGATTTATACGTCGCTTGTCACATTGGTGTATAGCCGGTTAAATAAACAGGGATATTTCAGATGGTTTAGGATTGGCGCTTAACATGCGCAAAAACAAATACAGTACCCTAAAATGCATGTCAAAGGCGGCCGCATGTCAAAGGCGGCGCCCTTTATTTGGAGCAGTTTCAACACACACGCGTAATTACGTGTAGTTGTAAAATAGGACGCACCACATTGAAACAAGGGCAACGAGCCGAAAATA
>JAASFY010000398.1:0-23872 GCA_023334035.1 Globisporangium okanoganense
GCACCACGAGCTACTCTACCAGTTCTCTTCTCCTTGCGTGTACAAAACCGCTTTTCTTCTTGCGCAAAAGTGTCGTCACTCTCAACACGCGCCACTCACGCAAGTTACCACACAAGCAAAGCTAACAAGCCAAACACGAGCTAGCACAGCGGCCGTGTCGCAGCCATTTGCGTTTGTACAGTATGCTCCTCAGGATGGAACAAAATGCGCATTCAATGGACAAGTGCGCAATGGAGAATTTCCAGCTCGCAACAAATTATTCACGGCAAATCAACAAAGCTTTGGAGCCGCTTGTTCGTCGACTGCTTCAGTCACGCAAGACTTGTGTCAAACAAGTGCAAACAGATGCTTGCGAGAACAGTCAACCTATTTTCTCAAAATGTCCACCTTCAGCCAGACTTGCCATTTGTAAACTGTAAATTCAAAATTCGAAATGAAAAGTTGCTGTGAATTGTTGCAAGATGGAAAACTTGAGAAAAAGAGCGCTAGACTTGCCATTTGTATACTAGATTCAACATTCAAAACAAAAAATCGTTTTTGAATTTTGAATTTAGCATACAAACGGCAAGTCTGGCTTTTCTTTGGCGCTTTTCGAGGCGGTCTGGACTTTTTCCTCCTCTTTCGTTATGCGGCTGAGCTTCTACCGCCAAAGCAAGGACCACACAGTGAGGTGGCGAGCGGCGAGCTTCCTTCCTCTCGATCGATCGATCGGCCAGGGCGCAAAGCAAGCGAAACCAGCTGCTACGGAGAAGCCATCAGTTTGAAACAAGCACTCTTCCAGCAAGCAACAAGCACCAACAAGCAAGCAAGCGCTTGTTGTTGTACATCCGTCTCGCAAGCAGCGCAGTTGCGAACGCCAGAGAGACCCTTCCAGCAAGCAAGCAAGCGCAAGTGCAACACGCAACAACAGCAACAAGTCGTCTGTTGTGTTACTTCACACGCGCGCACATTGGGTTCAATTCGTCCTTCACTCTTTAATCCGACAGCAACCCCGCATCGACCTCGATAGCCAGCAGCGAGTATGGACATCGGCACGGAAGTGTGGGTCAAGAGCGAGGCGCTCGTATGGGCGCCAGGCGTGGTGCTCGACTGCCAGGCCGTGGGCACGACGGGCGTCGTCAAGGTCAAGCTCGCGGACGGCGCGATCGTCACGAGCGTGTACGCCGAGGAGGACGACCCGCTGCGCGCGAACGAGCTCTACATCCGCAACAAGGAGCGCCGCGTCGAGCACCTCGCGTCACTCACGGGGCTCGAATATCTGCACGAGCCGGCGCTGCTGCACGCGCTCAGCGAGCGCTTTAAACACGACCACATCTACACGTCCATCGGCGATATCCTCGTGGCCGTGAACCCGCTCAAGCCGCTCGATCTTTACTCGCAGGCCATGATCGACCAGTACAAAGAGGCCATGTACCAGGAGGGCGACGCAACGTCCGACCGCGCGCGCAGCAGCTCGACGTCTGCGGCAATGGGCAGTGCGGGCAACTCGGCGCTAGCAGACGCGCCGCCGCACGTGTTTGCGATCGGCGCCAAGGCGTTTGGCGGGCTGCTCAAGCAGAACCAGCAGAACCAGTCGATCCTCGTGAGCGGCGAGAGTGGCTCGGGCAAGACCGAGTCAACCAAGTTCCTCATGAAGTTCCTTACATCCGTCGGCCGCGACGCGACTGCGTGCGAACATGCAGCGGGCGAAGTCGTGGAGATCGGGCGGCGCATCCTCCAGACAAATCCGATCCTCGAGTCGTTTGGCAACGCGCAGACGATCCGCAACGACAACAGTTCGCGCTTCGGCAAGTTCATCAAAATCCAGTTTGGCTACAAGAACGAGATCGTCGGCGCCGAGATCGCGTCGTACCTGCTCGAGAAAGTGCGGCTGATCCACCAGTCCCCCGGCGAGCGCAACTTCCATATTTTCTACGAGCTGCTCGAAGGCGCCGACGAAGCCCTGCTGGTCGAGCTTGGACTGAAGCGCGGCGGAAAATATGAGTTGCTGAATGCGTACGGCGGGCCGATGAATCGACGAGCGGCGATCGGAGCGAACCAGTTTGCACAGCGGTTTGCACAAACAGTCCAGGCATTTAAGGACACGGGCGTCGACAGCGAGGAGCAGAACCTGGTCTTCCGGATACTTGCCGCGCTGCTGCACTTGGGGAATGTGAACTTCATGATGGAAATCCACGAGGGCAAAGGCGCTTCGGGCACGCGAGAGGAGTCAGCGGCGGTGACAGCAGCGACACGGAATCACTTTGAAAAATGCGCAGAGTTGCTGGGCGTGACAACGAAAGACCTGGAGTCCCTGCTGCTGACGAGAATGATCACAGCAGGCTCGGAAGTGATGGTGCTGAAGCAGAATGCAGAGCAGGCGAAAGACATTTGTCGGTCTCTGGCGAAGGCGATCTACGGACGAGTGTTCTCCTGGCTGGTGCGAAGACTGAGCGACGGGATCAACTACTGCGACAACTCGGATGTGTACGACTACGACGCGCCTGAGATCAAAACCATCGGCATCCTCGATATTTTTGGGTTCGAGAGTCTCGACCGCAACGGCTTCGAACAGCTCTGCATCAACTACGCGAATGAGCGACTGCAAGCGCAGTTCAACGAGTTCGTGTTCATCAAGGAGCAGGATGTGTACGTCTCGGAGGGGATTGACTGGCGCTCGATCCCGTACCCAAGCAACGAAGCCTGCCTGTCGCTCTTTGACGACAAGGCAAACGGTCTCTTCTCACTGCTGGACCAAGAATGTTTGATGCCAAAAGGCTCGGATGAAGCGCTCGGGACGAAGTTCTACCGGTACCATGGAGGAACCGAAGGCGTCACGGGAGGCGCTATAATGAAACACCAGCAGAGTATGCCAAAGTACACGCTGCCGCAGATCATGACGTCGTTCGGCAAATACTTGCACCAGCCAGCTGACCAAGTCGAGAAGGAGCCTGGGTCAGCAAGTGGGAAGATGAAGCCGTTCTTCGCGTCGAAGATGGACCGTGTCAAGCACCAATTCGTCGTGCATCACTTCGCCGGTAAGGTGTGCTACCGCATCGAGCAGTTTGTCGAGAAGAACCTAGACATGCTGCCTGCTGACGCCAGTACGGTGTTCAACTCCTCGTCGAATGCGATCGTGAGCGCGATTGGAGACGTCGAAATAATCGAGCAGGTCGCTGAGAGAGGACCCGGTCGACGTCGCTACTCTTTGCTGCGAGCGCCAAGTGTGTCTGCACAGTTCAAGAGCCAACTCGATCGACTGGTGGACGAACTCGCCTTGACCGAAGCGCACTACGTTCGTTGTCTCAAGCCGAATGAGCTGAAGCGACCAGGAATCTTCGACCGCGAGCGAATGGTGGAGCAGCTGCGCTCAGTAGGTGTGTTGGAAGCGTTGCGCATCGCTCGTGCTGGCTACTCGGTTCGCCTCGGCCACTCGACATTTATTGAGTTGTTCTCCGGTTTCCGCTCACTTGTCCCTAGTGCCAGCGCTGCAGCTGCGAGAAAGTCTCCGAACACGTACTGCGAGTCGTTGGTGGCTTGTCTGCTGGCAGAAGTGATGCGCAAGGACGGCAACGGAGAAGCGAAAGCAGCAAACACCACGAGCAGTATCTTCGATGCGGAAGAGGAGACCAACGCAGCAGACGAAGCTCGGCGGCATGGAGTTCAAGTCGGCCGGACGCTGGTCTTCTGTAAGACTGAGGCGTTCAACAAGTTCTCCCGCCTGCGCTTGGAACTCAGGGATCAGGCTGCAACCATTTTTCAACGGCACTATCGCGGGTACCGTCGTCGCCGTCGCTTCCAGCAGCTCCGAGACTTTGCCCGTCGCATTCAATCCATTATCAGAGGCTTCATCGCTCGGAAGCGAGTGAAAGAGTTGAGACGCGTGCGCCAGGAGAAAGCAGTCAGCATGATTCAACGATGCTGGAGGGGAAAGCTGGTGCGCAATCGGGTTGTGGACAAGAAGATCCGCTCGTTCCGTCTGCGAGCTGCGTTCAAGCTCTTTCGACTTGCTCACACGCGACTTCAAGAGTACGAAAGCGAGGTGGAAGAAAATCCTGTTCCAGAGATGCCTCAAAGCGCGTCGTCGTCTCGATGTGGTTCTTCGATCCATGTAACCAAAGACGAAGAAGCGTTGACGGATGTGCAGTCGTGGGCGAGCCTGAAGGGTGGATCAGACAGCGATGAGTACGTTGAGAAAATTCCGATCAAGAAAAAATCGTCCTCGCGAAGTGAGAAACAGCAACGCGTTCAGCCCCCAGTGGAATCTGAAAGCGACTCCCAATCCGACGAAGCTCCTCGGAAGAAAACCGTATCGCGAACCGACAGCCATCGCTCGCAGCCAAAGCGGAAATCGTCAAAGAAGAAGAAGCGACGAGATGCAGATGATGAAGATGATCGCAACTTTCAACTGGAGAACGAGATCTTGCGTCTGAAGCAGATGCTAGTCGAGAAGCAAAGTGGTCGCGGCGCCTCTCGATATGACAAGCGCTCCTCTCGGTCTTCGCACCGCAACTCGAGGTTTGGCATCGAGGACATGTACCCAGATCCGATGGATTTCCAGGCTCGCGCGAGTCGCAGAAGCCTGTCCATGGATGAAATCGAATTTTCAGCTGGCGAAGACGAAGATGGTGATGAGGTGTCGCTGTTGCCGCCACGTCGCGCGCAGAGCGTGTACCACACGCGCCAGGTGGACCATGTATCGATGCTGTCCCAGAAAATTGAAGAATTGGACGCCAAGTGCAAGTTCCTGGAGCAGCTCGTCGCGCGGAAATCGTTTGATGAGTCGTCGCGATCGTCGAACTACGCGCCGAGTCAGCGGTCGTCAGGCAGTGGTGGTGGTGGCAGCAACTGGGATCGTCGCCGTTACCCTTCAGTCATCGACACAGGGGGATATGGTGATGGTCAGTTCAGTGAGCGCGACCACAACCCGAACGGAGACATGGATGGCATGATTCGCAACATTCAGCAGCAGATGGATATGCTGCGTCAGTCGGTGGTGCAGAAGGAAGAGGCGATCCACAGTCGCCGCGAAGGGCACCCGACGTCGTACTCGAGCTCTCGTCGTACCAGATCGTCTTCTGCCGCATCTTCAGGCTCGTTGTCTGGATTGCTTCATGACCACACCCAGTACAACCACAGCTTCCTGTCGCCTTCGGGGTCACATCGCAAGCATCCGTCGTCGGCTGGAAGCGGGTATAGCGCTGGGTCGATCGGCTTCCCGCCAACTCCAACGTCGGCGATGCTCCCAGGCCAGCCGCGGTCGCTCCCAATCCGGATGAGAAGCATCAGCGGCAGCATGCATAGCGGTGGTGGCGGCGGGCGCCACATCCCTCGCATCGTTAAGTGGGCGAGAAGCAACCAGTGCTTCGAGTGCGAGGAAGGGTTCAACATCTTTGTGCGGCGCCACCACTGCCGCATGTGCGGCAACTCGTTCTGCCATGAGCACTCGAGCCGTCGCGTGACACTCATCGGCATCGGCTTTGACGACGAGCCCGTGCGCGTGTGCGACACTTGCTTTGCCGACCACTACGCGTTCACACAGGGCCCGTACCCAGCGGTCGCGGCGCAGTACCCGGCGTTCCCGAGCTATGGCGGCTCGTCCTTGTCGGCGCTGGCGTCCTCGCATGCGAGTGCTGCCTAAAAGTCGTTTGGGCGACGATATGAAGACACCAAAATCCCGCGTCGTCTGGTGCGAAGTCGTCAGGTGAGTAATTAGCGATTGTCATTCATGGGTACATCGTTTGTTGTAGATCAAGAGAGAGAAACAAGGGGAAGCAGCTAAGCAGCAGCAGTATCAAGGGAGTGAGGTGACATCAGAACACAAGTAAGTAGTTAAGCTATATATAAACGCGCTCTTCCCCACAAGGCCGCCGCAGCCACCGACAATCTCAAATTTGCCCGCCTGCAAACAGAACAAGCATCGTGTGCTTGTCAGCTCAATTCATCAAGTCTTTCTCAGCGTGCCTAGCATCGAACCTCCGGCAGAATGACTCGAGTACAGTCTTCCTTCGCACCACGCCTGGTATGGCGAGAGCTCTTCGACAGCACGACCATGAGCGTCATCCCCTACTCGAGTGCGACGATCGTTCCACTCCAGTCGCCGTCACAGAGAGAGTGCAATGCGTCGTGGAAAGCTTGACCAACCTCGACTCCAAGATATCAAGAAAGAGGTTCACGCCAACGTTCATGCCCACCTTCGGTCTCCTCGGTGTTCCGCTGCTGCTTGTGATCTGCGTCTCCATCGCGTGGATGACCTGGCTCATCGTGCTCAACATCGCGTCGAACGCCACAGCCAACTACCTCATGGACACGACCGGTCGATGATGAGCCAAAACGAGCCGTCGTCGAACGCGATCGTGTCCATGAGGTAGTTGGCTGTGGCGTTCGGCGCGATGTTGAGCACGATGAGCCAGGTCATCCACGCGATGGAGACGCAGATCACAAGCAGCAGCGGAACACCGAGTAGGCCGAAGGCTTGCAAAAACGTAGTCTTGAAACTCTTCCTCGTCGTGTTGATAGTGACCGTGGAGATGAAGATCCTGGGGCCGTCCATGCTGCTTCTTATCCGGTTGTTTGGCAGCTCGATCTCAGCTGCTGGCAATGGAGATAGGGGCTGTGATGGAGCAACCGACGAGCTCGAGTAGGGGACGACGCTTGTGGTGCCACTGGCGCAGGCAAAGAGGTGTCATCATCCCAACCATGAGGTTCCAAGCAGTCAGGGCGGCTTTGAGACTTCTGAGGAAGAGGGCGGTCGAGACATTTCAGCCGCAGACGCTCGAAAATGCGCAGCCGGGGCGCTCTTGAAGCTCTTGATGACGAACAATACTGTAGCTTGTTGCACGCGCGAACTCTTGTGTGCTTTTCGGGGATGTGGTTGGTCCCCCTTGTGGTGCTTGTGCTTCTCTGAGAGGAGTGCTTTTATAAATTCACGTTTCAGCCACACGAAAGGAACTTGGGGAGGAACGATGGTGTTCTGCGATCGCTGGCTTGGATTGTGCGATCAATCGAAGTGCCCCGCGCTCTCTCAGCACCCCGAGTGCCCGAGGCGGATCGAATTGCCGCACATCCGGTATTGTGGTGGCGCACCAATGGTGGTGTTGGTTCAATCCCACGACGATGTGAATTCGGCTGGTCTCTGCTCGGTTCGACTGGCGCGAATTGAGGTGCAGCGTCAGTTGCTTGCACGCGTGCTGGAAGCTTGTCGCGACTGACTCGGTACAAGTTTGCACCAGTGTCACTTGCGTTACTGGCGATAGACGTGGTCCTCGTGGTCTCGAGATATTTTTTCCTGGCCTTGAGCTGTTTGTTGAGCGCCCCAGCAGAAGATTTTGCGTGTGGTACACTTCGGACCTGAGCGCTTTGGTTTCTGGGCCAGCGAAACTACATGTCGACGTGTGCGCCAACGTTGTTACTGCAGCCGCAAGTTTACCACTATGCATGCTGCTGGAAGCAGGAGCTCGGATGCCGTGTGCTTTAGCGACCAGAGGGAGACAGACGATTGTGTACAATTCTGCTCCGAGTGCCGTCAGTTGACACCAGCAACACGCTTGGAACGGCTTGCTGGTTTTACTCAACAGCGGTGACGAAGAAGACGGAGCCGTGCGGGTTCTCGATGTCCCCAGACTGCTTGAGTCAGATCTGAGTGGACTGGATCAGTTCTGAGTCACATCAATTTTGGCGTGTTTACTCAGATGACGAGGACGAGTGGATTTCCACATACGCCGTTTTCGTCAACGAGTCGACTCTTGCTTCGCTGGTGCCGAGAGTGAAGCTCATGCCCACGAAGAAGCATCAGCTATCGCCATCGCCGCCGGAAGATATCATCGCCACTTTGCGACCGGCGCGATGACCAAGGAGCAGCAGACAATGCTCGGCATCTGCGGCGGCGTAGGGCCCGCCGCGGGCGTGCTGCTGCACCAGATCATCCTGGAGCACACGGAGAGCGGCGGCAGCGACCAGGGCCACCTCAACGTGTGTCATTTCTCGCGCTCCGAGGACATGACCGACCGCACAGAGTATCTGCAGCACGTCACACACGAGAACACTACTGCTGCTGTGCGCGCGGCAGATGGGACACCAATGTGGGTTGAAAACCCTGCCTGCGGAATGGCGCGGACGTTCGAGATGATGAAGGTCGCCACCGCGGCCAGCAATGCGCGCCTCATCACGGGCGTGCCCTGCAACACCTTCCACGCCAAGCCGATCTGGGACGAGTTCCTGCGTCTCACAGCGCCGTCTTCAAAACCGCCGTGGGTGCATCACGTGCACATGCTCGAAGAAACCGTGCGGTTCATCGCGCAATGCGCGCCGACGTGCACGCAGATCGGGCTCATGGCGACCACGGGCACCAGGGAATCCCGGGTGTACCACGACCTCATGGAGCCGCTCGGGTACAGGATCATCGAAGTCTGTCCGTCGCTCCAAATTGAGTTGCACGAATCCATCTACAACAAAGTCTGGGGCATCAAGAGCACGGCTCCAGCAGTGAAGCGAAGCTGTGTGGCGAACTTCCACCGGTACGCACGGCATCTTAAGGAGAACGGCGCTGAGGTGATTGTGATGGGCTGCACGGAGATCCCATTTGCGTTCACTGGGTGCAAATCCTTCGCTGGCGTTTTGCTCATCGACCCTCTTGTGGCGCTTGCTCGCGCCATGATCCGAGAAGCGGACCCGTCGCGCCTGAAGCCTCTGGAAATCGGACGACGCTGCTGGAGAAGTTGCCACAGCTCAGATAGCCTGCACAGTGCGACAAATTCTGCTGGGTTCCTAATTGACGAACAGTAGTTTGTTGGTATGCGTCAAGGCGCAGTGATTCAGAGATATCCGTATCAGTCATAGATTAGAATGCATGTATTTATTCACAGCTCACGACTTACATTGGTGGTATTAGCGAGTCGGTCGTGTCTTGAATTGCTCGACTTCTTTCACATCAGCGGGCCGAGTTGGTTCAGAAACTCGGTCGCTTTTACCGCTGCTGCCTGCTCGTCTTGCGCATTCACCTTCTGTTCAACTGATGGCGGATGTGACTGCTCAGATACAGAGCTGGCACCTGCTTGCCGCCGCAATTTCTCCAAGCGAAGTTGCTTCCGGGATTTTTTGTCGACAAGCGCTGACTTTGCGTGGTTCACGCCTTCGTGGACTTCCTGGAGGTACGTCTTCTCCTCTGAGTTGAAGCGCTTTTCCCACTGCGACACCACAAAGCTTCCGCCGGCAGGTTGTGACGGATGTTGTTGCCGTTGATCGTCGCCTTGTTCAGGTGGAAAATCAGATGACGCTGGAGCAGCTTCGGTTCGAGTCTGCAGTTGCAGAAACTCTGCGTATGCGGCGCTGTCCTTTGTGACAAATCGCGCGCGGCCGAACTCGTCCGTGATCTCCATGCTTTCGCTTACAATCTCCGCCATAGAGGCATCGCCCAATCCGGATTTCTTTTTCGCGCCAAAGTCGACGAGACACTCCACCGCTGCTGCACTTCCCGACGCCGACACACGTCCGCTCATCATGTCATCGTACAGCTTCGCCTTCTTCGTGAGCATCTCTCGCGACTTCTTGTGCCACGCCTTGTCGTCGTCCTGTTCATCCAGTTCGTCCTCACGCTCAGCCTCGTCTCGTTTCCTGCGCTTCTCCACGCCGCGATTACTCGCTTTCCCTATCGTCTCCTCTTCCCTCAAGAGCGCCCCCGCACTGGCGCCACGCTTCTTCGTCGCCTTCAAGTGCGCAAACCTGCCAAAGCCACGCGTCCCGCCAGCACCTGTCGTCGCCGCCGATCCGTCGCCCTCGTGGCCATTATCGCCAAGCAGCGCGTCCCGCAGACTGCGCTTGCGCTCCTGGCGCTCCTGCTCCTTCTGGAATACGACGGCGCGCAGGTCCACGAGCGACTTGGAGTCAACCTTGATGGCCGTGGCCTTAGACGGCAGCAGCGCCGACTCGGTCAGGAACCCGAGCGACATCCTTTCTGTGTGCTTGCTTGACTTTCGGAAATGCGGAAAATGCGGGCCGCGACAAGTGCAACACACGAAAAATAGGTTTCATCTCCTATTTTAATTGTTAAAAGAGGCATATATCCCTTCGTCCCGGTTTCGTTTCTGCGGCGCTTCAACTTGTTCAACCATTTGTCTCGCTCAAGTGCCATGCCCCCATTCTATCTTGACGGTCTGTATATCAATTAAACGGACAACAGACAGCACATAGCAGCATCACTACCCAGTGATCGACGGACAGACTGGGAGAGTGAGACAAGAGAGTGAATGTTCCGCTCCAAGATGACGCCCGTGGGCCGCGTGATCCCCAACGCAGCGGCACGTGTCGCCGTGGAGAACAGCTCGAATGACGCCACTCAGTCAATTGACACGGATAGCGTCGGTCAGGTCGACACGCCAGCCAAGGCAAGCGACCCATCGACAACAGCACAACAATCATCCATCGCTCCCACACCTGCTGCTGGTCCAGCAAGCAGCAGCCAGAACGACACCACACAGCAGCAAAAGGACCCAAAGCTGCAGCCTAGGAACGGCATTGTCCACCGGGACTCGACGTTGCGGTCCATGGGCAGTCTGCTGCTCAAACCCGGCGGCCAGATCAACGTGCTGCGCACGTCGCTGAACGAGATCAACGAGCGCGTGAGCCACCGGTGGGTGCTGCACCCGACGTCGCAGCTCAAGACGACGTGGGACCTGCTCAGCGCGGCCGCAGTCGTGTACTACTCGTGGATGGTGCCGTTCATGATGTGCTTTGACTGGGTACCGCGAGCGCAGCGCACGACTGTGATCCTGCATATTTTGGACGTGTGGGGCGCACTCGACGTCATGCTGCGCTTCCGCACAGGCATCATCGAGTACGGCAACGTCGTGATGAACCCCACGCGGATACGCCACGCGTACGTCAAGTCCATCTGGTTCCCCATTGACTTGGTGGCCACGATCCCGTTCGAGTACCTCTTCCAGGGCGACAACGTGTCCACGCGCAAGACGATCAAGATGATCAAGTACGTCAAACTGCCCAGACTACTGCGCATCGGACGGTTCCTCAAGTACGTGCGCAAGTACAAGCGCTACAGCAGCTTGGTCATCGCGCTCAACTCGATACTCTTCGCGTCCCACGTCGCTGGGTGCGTCTGGGTTGCAGTGCTTCGGCCGTGTGATCAGCCAGAAGGCGGCGTACTAGTAGATCTCGACCCGCGATGCGCGCTGGACCAGGACATGCATGTCTACTGGATCGCGTTCCACCACGGCATTGTGTCTCTACTGGGGATTTCCACGGCGCATATTGAGTCGACCGAGCAGTTCTTGAGTGGCGGGTACCACCGCACAGGAGAGCAGCTCAGCGACGCCATCTACATCTGGTCCAGCGTCGTGTCGATCCTTGGAGCAGTGCTCACGGCCGTGCTCTTTGGGACCGTCATCCAGCTTGTCCAAAGGTGCGTCTTTATGGGGAGAAGTTATCTAGTTTGCTATTAAAGAATCAAACTCACGAGTCTGTCTTGTTTTGAAGCTGGAACCGAGCCGAGAACACCTTTCGCAAGAAAATGGACCAGATCTCGCACGAAATGGACGCGCTCTGCCTGCCGAAATCGCTTCGGGTATGTATATTTTGACCTCTTCACAACAAAGTCTGCGGATGTTTAAAATTGTGTGTTGCCTTCTCACGCAGACACGAGTGAATGCGTACTACGATTACCTGTGGCTCAATGTGAGTTGACCCTGACAGTGTCCATGACCGTATTGCCACGGTAATGATCGCATTTGCATGCTAATCCATTTTCCAACTTGGGGGGGGGGGACATTTTGTACCAGAGCCGAACTTTCTCCGAGGAGCTCGATCTCCTGAAAGACAACGGCATGTCGATCGCGCTGCGTCAGCAAATCGCGATCTACTTGTTCAAGGACTATCTGCAGAAGATCCCGTTCTTCCAACTGGCGACCGACAATGTCTTGGGCATGATCTGCATGCAATTGCACCCTGTGATCTACATGCCAGAGGACTACATCATCCACGAGGGCGACATTGGCAAGGAGCTCTTCATGATTGTGAAGGGGATTGTCCGCGTCATGCCACCAAAGGACTCGGCGGACCCTGCTGCAGAGAAGAAGATTCTATTAGGCGAGGGCGACTTCTTTGGCGAGATCGGCGTCATCATGGAAGTGGAGCGCACGCGGAGTGTGCGCGCCGAGTGCATGGCGGAGCTCTGCATCCTCTCGCGCGACGGCTTTGACAAGATCCTCGTCGAGTTTCCCGAGTTCGCGACCGCGATGAAGAAGCTGATCATCAAGCGCGTGGGGGAGATGTGGCAGTTCGACGCCAACGACACAGACCGCATGGAGAAAATGACGAAGCTCGCTGACTCGAAGATGAAGCGCACCGTGCAGACGTACAACAATGTGCAGAAGCTGCGCGGCTCAGCTCACATTATCCATGCGTTTCGCTCCAAAGCCCCACAAGGTGAAGCTACGCTGACGACGGTGCCAGTTACAGAGAGCTCCGGTGTCCCAGGTAAAGAGCCTCGCGAGGCAACGCGGAGCTTGGAGTCATTCTCGCTGCTCGAGCCGATCACGGAGCTGGAGTCAGAGCCTGAGAGTTTGGCGTTCGAGCGAAAATCGACACTGGAGAACATGATGGAAGACATATCTGCTGCTGATACAGCCACGATCAAGGAACGCCTAGCAAGCGAGAAGAGTGAGACGCCAACTGGATCCGCACATACAGAATCGTCGCCAGAGGCCGAGGATTCGTTGCCACCCGAAGTGGAATCGCATGCTCAACAGCTATCAAGTGCAGCTGCAGTCGCTGAGCCCAAGGCAGCAGCGACGCAAAAGGTCTTTCGGAAGTTTGAGAAGGCGCTGCACCAGATGGAGAAGAAAATGGAGACGCGTCTGGGGGATCTGGACGCCAAGATCGCGCAGCTTTTGCAAGTTTTGACGACGCCTTCGACCTCGCAAACGAATTCCAGTGGCGCCCGTGACTCGATGACGAACAGCTGTGTGGATGCAATTATGGAGGTGGCAGCAGAGACGCATCTTCGTAATGCGGATTTGGACTGAAAAGTGCTCAGCATGGGTACATTTGGTGCTTGTCATCATCAGAAAGAGAGCCAAGCTCAATCTCCACGCTCATCATACAGTATAGAGCGAGAGAACAAGCGAAGGTGGTCATTTTGTGGAGAGCAGCGACTGGAATCTCCTACAAATGGGTACATTTATCCGCACAAAGAAGATCGCGATTTCGTACATGGCGCGCTTCTCGCATCTTGTCTCATGATGCGTATCTCACAGAGAGAGAGCAAGAGAGAAAGAAATGCAGATGCAGTTTGCAAATGCAGCCATAATGGAGCTCAAAGTTGCTGCCGGACCTGCTTGCGTCGATGTTATCCGGATAATAGGAGCCAGGATTTTTTTGTTCATTACCAACAGCCGAGAAAGAGCATTTTCTTTTCTTTTGGCTGGTGGTGATAATTTGCAACAGGGCGTCACTTGAAATGCTTCAAATGAGCATGAATGCCCTCAGTGAGGCATGCATCATACGCGGTCTTGGATCGTAAATCATGCCCAACCGAACGGACGCGACTTTTGGTTGACGCATCGAAAAACAGAGTGGCTCATCCACCGCATAAAGTGGGACGAAAGCTCGTCTGATTTCATATCCTCTGATAATAACTGTGACTGTTTAGATTTGACAAAGAGGTTGTATACAACTTTTCTTCTTATCAGTTTAAAGCCTTGAAAATCAATTATATGCAGGAATTAAAAAAATCAAGTTTTTAAGAAGGGTTTTAAATTGATTTTGTTTGAGGCCAAAAATTCAATAAAAAGTAAACAAATGGTTCGAGTCAAGTCGAAGTTCAGCGTCACGACAAAAGCAACAGGCTACAAGACTGCAAATCTGGGATATCTGCGATTCGCTTCAATAGCCGAAGCTCGATTTAGCAAAAGATTTACGCTTTTGCTTTTTCTTGGCTCACAATTTCATTACACAGCGGCGCACTAATTTTCACAATTTTGTCGCATCTCTTCGCTTTTCCTGGTTTCTGTTCCTTTGAGAGGGAAAGGGGCGATAGAGAGCAGTTCAATTCAGCATCTGGCTTGGGACACAACAGCTAGCAGAAACAACAGATCAGGCACTAAGAATAGAGAGGAAACAGCTTCCCATACACATGCAAAACAAAGCAAGCGAGCGAGCGAGCAAATGCTGTAATGAAAGAGACGATTTTTCTGGGTCGTTCCCCATTTTGCTCATAAAAAGAAAAGAAGAAATTACGAAACGCCTGTAGTTTTCGCTTTCTTTTCTGGAATGATTATATATATCCATAATTGTACAAACATATACAGAGTATACAATTCCATTTTTCCTGTAAGTGTAACCTAATAAATTAACCAGAGTATTGATTTAGAAAACAATATCGTCAAAAATGAGATTAATTGAATTTTTGATTAGGTACTCGCCTTGCGAAATTATGGATGAAACATTCCTGTCCCTTTTTCCGCTGAAAATAATGGCACGCAAATGTGTTTCTTTTGTGTTTGTTCCTGGATTGTGGGGTCGATCGAGCGATCGTGGTGTTATTACGGCACTCTTCCTCTCTTCCGCACCACGCCTCCATCTCGCGTCCGTCCGTCTATCTCTCACTCGCCTGCTGCAGACTCTCCCAAGCCACTACAAGCTCCAGGGGATACAACTGCTCCACCCATACATCCATCTCTCCATCCGCACGCCTCTCCGTACTCTCTCTCTCTCGCTACATGCAGGACCGCGACCGGCCGCGCTTTACGCTCTTCACCCCGGAAGACGCCGAAGCCATGACTCAGCGCGAGCGCACAAGCAGCGCGACGTCCACCGGTCCGCCGCTGTCGTCGCTGCCCAAGCAATTTGAGCCGCGCGCGTCGTCGTACACGATGCGGCCGAGCCAGACGTTCTACGGCGGCCGCGAGTCCTGCGGCGAAACGGACGCGTCCGTGGTCTCGTCCTCGGTCGCGGACGGCAGCGGTGGCAGCACGGGCAACACCAGCGGCGGCGGCGGCGGAAGCCACCAGCGGTCGACCTCGTCCTCGGTCAGCGGCGCCGCCGCGGTCGTCCCCGGCACGGCTGCGAACCGCATGCGCCTGAGCGTGTGTGCGGACGTGAGCAACACGTTCGAAGACATGTTCGAGACCGACTGGGAAGGGTACCTGTGGAAGCAGGGCCACGTCGTGCGCTCGTGGCGGTACCGCTACGCGATCCTCTCGGGCACGACGTTCTCGTACTACGTGTCCAAGGAGGTGGCCATGGTCGACACGGAGAAGTTCCGCGGCCGCGTGACGGTCACCGGTGCGCGCAAGGACGACGCGCGCGCGAACGGCGTGCTGGTCACCACGACGATCAACAAGGTCTTCTCGCTCTACACACGCAATCCCATTGAGTCGGAGATCTGGGTGCGCATGATCCAGCAGGCCGTCGTGAACGCCAGCGGCCAGAAGCCCTCGATGAGCGCGAGCGCCACGAACACGACCTCGGGCGGCGGCCGCGACTCGGACCTGCAGCAGCAGCAGGCGTACGGCCGCAATACGCTGGCCACGAACGCGATCCTGGCGCAGACCGTGCGCTCGTCGGTCGACTGGAAGACGCGCAACCTGAACACGGTCAAGCAGTTCTACGCGCTCTGGACCGCGCAGTTCATGCAGCCGAGGGGGCTCAACGAGTCCGCGGTCAACCTCATTGCGCTCTTCCCGCTCTGCTCGACCGACATGATCCTGACTGTGCGCTACCCGTGCGAGTTCCTCCCGTCGTCGGCGTTCTACGGCCGCGAGGGGCTCGTGGACGTGGCGCTTGGGCTCTCCAAGTTTGTACAGTTCCGCCGGTTCTCGGTCTCGCGATACCTTAACACGAAGCAGCCGAACGTGCTCCAGGTGCTCGCGACGGGCAAGATCTGGAACAAGTCGTTGCAGCGCGAGTTCGCATTTAACACGCGCGACGAGCTGCAGCTCAGTCCCGGTGGCCGCGTGCTGAGCATGCAGATGCAGATCGAGGTGGACCTCACCGCGTTCCAGATGTCGGACTCGGACAAGAAGTCGGTCAAGTCGGACCGCGTGTTCCAGGCCACGACGTCCAAGCGCGTACTGTCGCTCTCGATCCAGCACTTCCACGTGAACCGCGTGCTGGGGAAGGGCACGTTCGGCACCGTCGTGCTCGCCGAGCGCAAGAACACGGGCGAGGTCTTCGCGGTCAAGATCCTCGAGAAGAGCTCCATGTCCAACTACGACAAGCTGCGCACGAAGACCGAGATGCGCATCCTGCGCGACGTGCACCACCCGTTTATCGCGCCGCTGCGGTTCTCGTTCCAGAGCAACTCGCGCGTCTTTCTGGGCATGGAGTACTACCCGGGCGGCAGTCTGTACACGCACATGAACCGCTTCTCGAACAACAAGGAGCACCGCATCAAGATCTCGATCGACCTCGCGCGTGTGCGCTTCTACGCGGCGCAGATCGTGCTCGCGCTCTGCCACTTGCACGCCTGCGACATTGTCTACCGGTACGCTTTCATGTGATCCGTTTCCCATGCTTGTGTTGTCTTGCAGCCAGTACTCACGACATTGTTGCTATTGTTTTTCTCCAGCGACTTGAAACCGGACAACATCATGATCGACGAGGAAGGCAACGTGGCGCTGATTGACTTTGGGTTGTCCAAGACCAGTGTGAGCCAGCTCAGCGGCGCGCGCACCATGGCGGGCTCGCCAGCGTACACTGCGCCGGAGCTCCTGAAGCCAAAGCGGTCGCGCGACTACGGAAAAGCGGTCGACTGGTGGTGCCTCGGCATCTTGATCTACGAAATGCTGCTCGCGAAGCGTCCGTTCCACCATCTGAACGTGTCGGTGCTCTACAAGCTCATTGAGAAGGACCCGGTCAAGTTCCCCCCAAAGTGTAACATACCTCCTGAGGCACGCAGCCTCATCGTCGGGCTGCTGGAGAAAGACCCAACGAAGCGCCTCGGCGCCCGTCAGGCAAGCGACATCCTCACGCACCCGTTCTTCAAGGAGATCAAGTGGGACCTCGTGCTGCGCAAGAAAGTCGCGTCTCCGTGGATCCCTGCGCCGCTGTCGCTCGAGGAGGAGAAAGTCAAGAACCCGGACATCAACTACGACAAGTACCTGGCGTCGAAGACGTACTCGACCGGCAGCTTCTTCAGCATGATCTTCTCGTGGCGGAGCCCGCACTCGCGCGGGCGAAGGAAACCGGAGCGCGACAACGACTCGTTCGGCAAGTTCAGCTACGTGAGCGACACGACCAACTCGTTCCTGGTCGACGAAGACGAGATGCTCGACTCGGCGTTCACGGGCCGGCGCAGCATTCAGCTGCAGAACCTGTCGGGTGAAACGTAATCCTGCATATTGCGCGTCTTGACTGCTGCCTAATGCTTTATGGAGGTGGTGACGGCAGATCGGTGGAGGTCTGACGAGTACCATAAACGTACGAGATCTCCCCCTTTCGTTCTCCTGCACACCTGCCTGGAGTAAGTGAGGCTAAGCGAGACAGACACACCAGAAAACAATTGATGGATACCATAGATGATAAACAATAATACCAAACTAATTTAATGCGAAGCATGTGTCTTCTCTTCATCACAGCCTTCTGTCTTCAAAGGTGCGTCGACATCCTCAAGCAAAACGTTCGTTGATCGTGCGGCCTGCTTGCATGTCCTTCAAGCACACCATGGCCGAGTTTCGACCGCAGGCGCCCATAACGCCGCCGCCTGGGTGGGATCCCGCAGAGCCCAGGTACAAACCCTTGATTGGCGAACGGTAGTCCGAATAGCCAGGAATTGGTCGCATCCAGAAGAGCTGGACGAACACAAGAAAATGTCAGTCTGAGTCATTAAAATGACTTAATTGGCGAGATGTTTAACTAAGGAACTGCTTACCTGATCCAAGCCCATGGCGCCATGGAAGATGTTTCCCTTCGGAAGCGAGAAGATCCGCTCAAGATCAGGTGGCTGCATACAAAGTTGGCATATCAGTAACATTGGACGGCACAAGGGTAAATGTCGATGCCCATACTAAAGTTCACCTACCGTGAGCATGTCGTATCCAACGATGGATTTCTTGAAACCGGGCGCGAACTGATCAACGACTGAGAACACTTGATCGGCAAACTTTTCCTTCTTGCCTGGGGTATCCCAGCTTCCATCCTAACACGTCATACACAGTCAAACATTTTCAAAGCAATCAGCTTGAAAAAAGGAATTAAACTCTCAAAATGAGCCATGAATACCTTTGGCATGTACGGAGTGTACTGGACAAAGAGAAGAGCAATGTGCTTCCCTGTAAGCACGCAACACACAATCAGAAGCTCATTCAGAATAATAGCCAGGAAAAAACGCATTACCTGGGGGAGCGATGGTCGAGTCGAGTGACGTGGGCACATTCATCTCGATAACCGGTCGTTTTGACGCATATCCGTGTTGAACATCCAAAAACGCATCCTCAATCTGTGCGAAAGAGGTTCTCGTTAGTCAATGGCAACGCATCCAAGTATCTCTTGATCAAATGAACTCTTTCGCACCTGTTCCATCGAGTCTTCAAAATGGGTGGTGCCTCGATGGTGACGCATGGGGGTGTTTCCATCGCCAGTATTCGGGATGCACAAGAAGTTCGGCAAACGGTCCAGCGCGACGTTGATCTAAAGCACAGCCATAAGGTAAATAAGGTGATCGACTTGCGACCGGCGACCAATACAACCAAATACACGCATACCTTGGTTGACGCTGATTCACAGTTCCAGTTCTTCTTGAAATGCGTCACGACTCGTTCCGGCAGCACTTTTTCATCCAGCAGATCCAGCATCGTGACAAGCGGACTCGCGTTCGAGAGCACGAAGTCGGACTCGATCACTTCTCCACTCACCAGACTCACTCCTTGAACCTTCCCGTCGTGGACATCGATGGACTTCACTGGCGCATTGGTGAAAATCTCAACGCCAGCCTCAGTTGCCGATTTCTCGAGTGCCTGGGAGACGCCTCCCATTCCGCCTTTCACGTGGCCCCACATGCCTTTGATCCCGTTCACTTCGCCCATAACGTGATGGAACAGAATGTACGCGGATCCTGGAGTTGAAGGGGACACCTGTAACATTGCCATGAACAAGTCAGCATCCAAAGAAATCTCATACACACACCAGAGCTCTGTAGAAAATACCTTGGCACCGATGATGGCATCCGTCGCAAGTGTCGCCTTGAGAATGTCGGACTCGAACCACTTGTCCAGAATCTTTGATGCCGGCGCAGTCATGAACTCCAAGAAAGTTGTGAGCTCCTTCCCGAGCTTGCCAGAACGATAGCCCAGCTTCATCATGGACTGGACTGCATCCACACGTCGGCTGCACAAGTTACCCCAGCATGAGACGAATCGCTCATACCAAATGACACGCTGTGATAACGCAGTACCTTATCGAAGAGTTTGTGTTGAAGACGACCCGCACATCAGGCGGAAGCTGCAAAATAATCATCAGATGGTGTAATAAAGTGCACAAATGCAGCACGGACAACCGTACCTCGTCGATCATTGGCACAAAGAAATCCACCATCATCTGGCGAATTAAAACAACCAAGCAACCAATGAGTACTCTGCTCACATATTCTATTGTACAGGATTGCGCAGCTTCATACCTCCAGCATGGCGTTGTACTTTGGGTATGCGAGTGCATCTGCCTGGGAGAACTGAGCTGCTCATTGGGAAAACCAAGAAAGATATTGGCCTCCGCATAATACCAAAACCAGAATCAGCCATACAGAATAGGCTGCGCATACCGATGCTTTTCTGGTTTTCGACCATGTCGCTGCCGAGAATGAGACTCCGTCCGTCCAGCGTCGGCGTAAATGAGGATGGATCGCGCGGATATACTGTATGATCACGAGCATGCAGCAGCCGGATACAATATGAGCACATGCATCCCCACCACACTTATAACCTTCATCACTAATGAAAACACAAACCTTCCAGTCCGTGCTTGTGCAGCTCCAAGTCTCTGATAATTTGTGGGCGGAACAGCGAGAAGACGTACGACGCGCGAGAGAACTTGAACCCCGGAATGATTTCCTCCGTGACGGCGGCGCCGCCGACCAGGTGCCTCTTCTCCAGCACACACACTTGCTTACCAGCCTATACACAACGAATGGTCGTCAGCACGTCATTGCTTTCATCTTCATGTTGCTGCCAGTTGATCGAGAAAGTGGACACCTTGGCAAGATACGCGGCCGCCACGAGCCCGTTGTGCCCGCCTCCGACCACGATCGCATCCCTATCGCCACACACTGTTAGCCAATATGATACGAGAGTGGTGAATGAAGCTGTCACGCATGAGCTAACAGCGGCTACCATTTCTTGCGCGCGAGCGCTGCAGCGAGACGCATGGCTGTCCGTCTGATTTCACTGCTGGAGAGTTGATTCGCAAATGCGAATGCGGAAGAAAGGATTTGTCGAAAAATGTTGACCATTGTCGAAATTCAAATCGCTTTGCCGTCCAGACATTTGACTTGAATAACTAGGAATTTTTCTAGTGAAAATATCGTGACGACCATCGATTTTGTCATAGGTCACATATTGACAAAATCGACAAGCGTATTGAAGTTGAAGTACAGAGTGTTTGTCGCTGTTGCTGGCGTTGCGGAATCCAACCTCAAGCAAAAACTGATTGACACGGCACGCAGCAGGAGCGTGACGCAATGAACACGCGCGGGTCGTTCACAGTGCAACTCGTGCGCATGCGGAAGAAGACATGCGGGCGCGCCAAGCCGCCGCTGCAGACGCTGAAGAAGACGTTTCGCATGCACATCCGCGCTGGAGAGCTGGTGCTCGCAGTGCCCAAGTCTGCTCCGTCAGCAACGCCGACGATAACGTCCTCCATCCTGCGCTACTTCGCTCCAGTGCGTCCCTTAATGTCTGCAAGTACGCAAGGCAAAGAGAGTGTTTGGCTGAAGCTCGAGGCCGATTTGGTGAAGAGCGTGAAGGTGAAAGGACGGATGCTCAAGGTGGTGCTTCAAGGCGAACAAGCACTCATGTAAGTACAACGACCTGCAAGCTGCTGTGCACAATGGTACACTATGTTGATAGTATACTGTTATAATCATTCGGGAACAGTCTCTGCACGAAGGATGCGAGCGAGGCGGTCGAAGCTGCGACGGTCATGATGGATGCCTGGGGTACGTTTGAACGAAATATATGAGGTACAGGCCAGCGTATGTAAGTGTCATTCACTTACCTTGTTGCACCGACAGGTATTGAGCCGCTGGTCGAGACGAGAAATACAGATGAGCAAGGCGTCACATCAGTTGAGCAACTGTCGAAGCTTTATCTCAACAATTCGTATTTCCGATCGATCGTGCATCAAATGCACGGCCACATCGAATCACTTGAGCTACAGAACGCCCTCCTGGTATCGCAGTAGGTAATGGCAATTTATTCACATCACGCTAACGATACATGTCCTTAGCAATTATTATACTCGTCGCACTCACTGATATCGAGCAACTCGGGATCGTTTCGACGTCCATCAGATCAAGACGAGCGAACGACTTTTTCTCAGCCCGCTCACCTTCAGCAATCATTCTCTTGCTCGACGCAATGCTCTGTGAGTCGGGTTTTGATGGTTTCCATGATCGACAGCATCGCCGTCGTCTCTTCGTGATCTTGCCGCACGATTGCCACCTGCAACATCACAGGAAGGTGCATGATGGCATCTTCCTCTTCCGCGGCAGCGGAGTCTCCGTAGTTCATCTTGTGATAGTTGGTCGCTGCGTCTCGATATTTCTCGTACAGCTCGATGCTCTCGGGGTCTTCAAAGCCGTACGACGACACAGGCCGCTCCAGCTCTCCGTTACCACCTCCGACACCTGCATGGCTGGCAGCATTCTCCAGACACATGGTCTCGTGCGCATCGCGGATTTGCTCTTCACCAACGCCGTAGGCAAGCGCCAATATGAGGAAGACCGAGTATTTTCGCTTCAAGTGGTCGGCGAAGAAATTTAAAACCTCTGCCGAGATCCGCGTGTCTCGGTCGTCCAGCTTCTCGACTTCACGTCTGCTGTTCGCAATAAAGAGCTCATGCACGCGACTCACTTTTTCGTACACCAGCAGCGCCATTCGTGGATTTGTCACCTGAGCCACAAGCTTCTCCATGGCGACAATTCTTCTAATCTCAGACTCGGCTTTCTCCTTCTCACCCGAGAGTACGCGGTTGCACCAGATCTCGCTCTGGTGGAGTGTCAAGCGCGAATCCTGACCAGGCGAGACCCACGTCTTCTTCATCGCGTGTCGGGATAGCGACGCATTATTCGCCTGTAGCGAATCGCGATCATCATCAGTAAACCGGTTGTTGGAGTTGTTGACGTCTTGGAAGTGCTGCTCTCGCTTGACCTGCAGTACCCGTCGAATGGATTTCGTCCACAGCTCAAACGTGCTCTGGTTGTACGAGGCGAACTCAATGACGCACCGAGCACTCGCATTTGGATTGTTGGAGATAATGCCAGCGGCTCGGCTCGCCGACCCGACGACCAGATTCTGTCGGAGCTCCTCGTTCAGCCACTACACACAGCCAAGTCAAAGTACAAATTAGAGAATGCCTCATACAAACCAGAAAGATACCAATCAAAAAGCATCAACCTCGTCCAGTTCGTCAGTCTCCAAGAGCTTCCGCCGAAAAAGACGCAATATGTTGGCTCCATTGCCGTCGTAATACGAGTCGGAGCCCGTCGCGTCGACTTTCATTTCGCCAAGCAGCAGCAGGTAGTGCAGCTCAATAACCTAAAATATACATAGCCCATCATGGAATGAGCAAGCAATATCAAGAATATCCTGAGCCATTTTGCACCAACAGCAAGCCATACATACCTTGTCGGGCTTAAGGCCCTGCTCCCATCGCTCCCGGCTCTTGAACATCAGGATGTGGTCTTCTTGGAGCGATACGAAGTACGCAACCCACTCGCTGAAGAAGAAAATGTTGCGCTCAAGCACCAGAAGCGTATCGTTCAGCGTTTGCTAAGCAAAGCGATGTGACACCAGATTGGTCAGAACGCATGACAAGCCAGTGCTCATATACACAGTCGTCGTACCTTGTAGATGATAGCGGTTTTCGCTCGCCCAAGCGACTTGGGCGTCCATGGCATCTCCATCGAGAGTTGCTCGTCCAGCACGATGGACGCATTATTGCCGTCATGTGTGAGCTCCTGGGGCTCGTCGTGGTGACGTGGTGAACCTTTCTGCTTGTCCTCTAGAATCGCCTGCTGGTGGTTCTTCGTGACAATCTGCTTGAGGAGCGATGCAGCCTTTGCTGGTTTGCTCTCGTTCTTTTCGTTTACAGTATGCTCTGAAGCTCTTGGGGACGCTTTATGAAGAGTGTTCCAGGAGCGCGGACTGAGCTTGCTGGTGATGCTGCTGTTGTTGGAGCTGTTGGTGCTGGACCTCCACACGCTGGGGTCGCCGATCGTCTTCGTCATGACTCGCTTTCAGTAAGCACTGTGCTGCGATCCGTCTTGAAGAAGCTCTTGTTTACCGGCGGCGGGCATCAGCGGACGTCCGTCTTCGAAGCGGCGCGCGGCAGGCTTTGCAACAGCTCTCTTCCGTGGTTTCGTAAATAGTACATCAGAGCTATTATACTGTTTATGTTAAAGCGTGATACAAGATTCTAATAATGTATATATATATGGCAAGATTCTATGGACACGCTCATATTCGACCTACTCATACAAAACTTCCGTGAAACAATCTAAAACCCACGCACAGTCTCCGCCACTTTCGTAACAATAGTGGTCCTCAGTTTTGGCAGCAGCTAATTAAATGCAGCCAGAATATAAGCCAATGAGCGCAAAGCAAAACTGAGACTCTTCTCGACGTCTGCAGCAGCTAAATCGACATGCCACGAAGATCAACACGCGCAGCGC
>JAASFY010000399.1:0-23867 GCA_023334035.1 Globisporangium okanoganense
GCAACCAAAAAAATTATGGCCAATAGCTGAGACACAGGGCTTTCATTTAAGCCTATCAGACGTTGATTCTACTTCGTATTGGCCAAAATTCGGATATCAGAAAAGAAATGTCCCAATCAATAAGATATGGAGGAAGTATACGCCATTTCCAAACTTAAATAAAAAATCGTCTCGAAATAAAACAGCGTATATTACACCATTTAGTGTAATTTACAGCGTTATATAACACGAGGCTTAGATTTTTATTTAAGTTTGGAAATGACGTATATTCTTTATTGCCCCAATGATTTTTTTGGGGATTTACATTTCTTTTCCGTACCGAGAAAATATATTCCCAGATAAAATACGGGACTCCTCTTGGGACTAATACCGGTATCAAACTAGGTATATCGGTACATACTACTCGCATGGGTGATGCTGGAGAGCACCTTTGACAAAACTGCCTTTAAGAGAGGAAAAATACGGTACTTTTGTTTCGTAAGAATGCCCCAGTGGGGCATTCTTACTGGGTGGGGTATTCGTGGCTAAGGTTCCTCAAATCCCCCCCATTCTCAAACGAGCTCATTCTTGGACCGGCCGCTAGAATGGCCTCCAGCAGCAGAAGCAATAGCGTCCAGGTCGCTGTGCGCGTGCGACCGCTGAGCGAGAGCGAAAAAGCGGATGGCAGCGAAGTGTGCGTCCAGGCGGTCGACGCGCTGCTCCTGGCCAACTTTGACGCCGCGTTCCCGCCGCAGGTGGAGCAGCAGCAGGTGTACGAGCAGCTCGTCGCACCGCTCATCAACCACTTCTTCGACGGATACAACGCCACGGTCTTCGCCTACGGCCAGACGGGCTCTGGAAAAACGTACGTAAACGTTTGGTGGTGGTGTCGTGGCTTTGCTTTGCTTGTGTTGTATATATTATGTTATGATAAGAGGACTTATATCGTGGATATGTGGATATGCGTGCGCAGGTTTACTATGGGGAACGAGTTCAAGCTCACTGGTGCGCCTGAGGACCGTGGAATCATCCCGCGAGCCATGGACGACGTGCGTTTTGCGTGATTTGTATCTCTATAACGCCGGTAAATTGTTAATGCAGTCGGTACTGATATAACGTGTGTTGTTATGTGGATTTTTGTAGATATTTCGACGCGCCGAAGCAGCCCCAGACGACAAGAATATTGTCGTCAAAGTGTCGTATTTGGAGGTACAGCTTAGCATTTCAAAGTGTGGATTGCCGCATTCTTCACGTGAATCTAAAAGCATACCTCTGAAATTCAACTGTGATGAACCTACAGATCCTAAACGAAGAAATCTACGACCTGCTCCCGGGGGCGTCCAACGCTGGCGGTGCAAACGCGTCGTCCACGGGCCTCTCCGTGCGCGACGACGGCAAGCGCGGCATTGTGGTCGCAGGCCTGAGCGAGCACAACGTCGAGTCAATTGCCAAGGTCGCGTCACTGCTGCAAGCTGGCGCACTGCATCGTGCCACAGCGGCGACGGTCATGAACGCGCAGTCGAGTCGCTCGCACGCGATATGCACTCTCACGATGGAGCAGAACGGCACTGTCAGCGAGGGTGTCGAGACGCGCTTCTCCAAGTTCCACCTCGTCGATCTCGCCGGCTCGGAGAGCGCCAAGAGGACGAACGCCAAGGGGGCGCGTTTTAAAGAAGGCGTCAACATTAACCGCAGTCTCTCGTCGCTCGGCAACGTCATCTACGCACTCTGTGAACGAAGTCGCTCAGGCTCGATGACAGCGAATCACGTCCCGTATCGCGACTCCAAGCTCACGCGCCTATTGCAGGACAGTCTTGGTGGCAACAGCAAGACGCTGATGATTGCGTGCGTCAGTCCTGCGGATATCAACTTTGACGAGACGTCCAACACGCTCCGATACGCGTCACGCGCGCGCAATATCCAGAACAGCGCTGTCGTGAACAAGGAGATGAGCGCCACGAACGAGGTCGCGTACCTCAAGGGACAAGTCGAGTTGCTCCAGCTGCAGCTCATGCAGCAGTCCAAGCCCAGTCAGGTACGCGGGCGAGTTGCGGGTGCGAGTGGTGAGCAATCCCTGAATGCGGATGTCGCCGACTTGGAAGCCGAGCTGCAGCGGTGGAAGGACGTTGCGCGCACGCGTGGGGAGGAGCTGCGGATAGTCATGAGTGCCAAGAACAAGTGGAAAAAGGTCGCTGATGAATTCATGGCCAAGAAGAAGAATGTCGCACCAGCGTCGTCTGGGTTTGGAGGGATGCGAGGTGCTAAATCAGCTGCCAGTAGCACGGTGTCTCCGACGAGGACTCTGGCGCTTGAAGCCATGGAGTTCGAGAAGACGATTCAGATTCAGATCCCGGATGTTATCACCACGGAGACTCTTTCTGCATCGCCTGACCAGGAGCAGATGCAAGCCGACCTGGATGTGATCGTGGAGAAAGAGAAGATCATGCAGGAGTTGGCTGCGTTGCCCTCGTCTTCGTCCACGGAAGCGCGTCTCGCGAGCCTCACGACTTCGTACGAGCAGAAGATCATCGAGCTGGAGCGCGTTGAGCGCTTGGCTGCTGAGAAAAAGCGGTTGTCTCTGGAAGTCAAAGCGAGCGGGCAGAATGTTGATGCGGCGGACCAGAAGAACAAGGAAGACGTTCGAGTTCAGCTGCAGGAGATCCAGAACCAACTGCAAGTCGCCAAGCAAGCTAATAAGGAATGTAAGCGACTCACAACGTTGTGGAAGACTGGCGAGTTCAAGATCTCGACGCTCGAGCAGGAAATCGTCGACATGAAGAAACAGAAGACGCGAAAGCTCAAAACAGAAGCAGAAGCTTATCGCAAGGCAAAGCGCGAACAAGATATCAAGATCATCCAGCTCAAGCGTCAGGACAAGCGCAAACAGCATGAATTGCAGAAGCTGACTGCGCTTTACAGCAAGCAGAACAGCGTTATGAAGCGCAAGACCGAAGAAGTCGCGGTAGTGAACAAGCGCACGCGAACGAACCAGCATCAGCAGATGAAGAAGACGCAGGAGAACAAGCCAGTGATGGTGAGATCAACTTCGTCTGCGGATGTGAAGCAAGATGCAGCTCAAAGCGATATCATGGAGAATGTTGCAAAGGTGCTCGAGAAGACGTTTGAGATTCGGATGACGATTCAGCGCGCCAAGAACGCGATTCAGATGGATCTAGAGGAGCGAAAGCGAATCGCGCTTAAGATCTCGCGGCTGGAGGCGAACCCTTTCGCAGGAGGTGGCGCTTTGACCAACCTGAAGGACTCGTTGAGAGAGAAGAATGAGGAGATCCGGCTGATTCAGCAGAAGCTCGCTAGCGTGGAGCGGAGCAACGCGACGCCAGAAGAGGTCTTCCCAGCGAGTGCGACTGTGTGTCACCAGATCATCAGACATCTGGTGGAGATTGCGATCGAGAGCAAGTCGAACTGCATGGAACTGGAGAACTCCGTCGCTGACATTAATGCGATTAGAGACCAGCTCATCACCCAGACCGACAAGTACGAGTTCACCATTGCGGGCTTCCAGATTGCAACGCAGGATTCGGCCTCAATGGAGAAGAAGCCTGCCTCGAAAGAGGTTGTAGAAATCATCGAGATTGTGTCGAGCAACGAGCAGGAAGACGACGATGACGACGACGAAACCGAAGATTCCGACTATGTTGAAGCCAAGAGTCAAAGCAGAGCGTCCACAACACCATCGGTAGCAGGTAAAGCTCAGCGAACCAGTGCTGCTATCTTGGACGAGATTAAAGAGCTTATAGCGAAAACTAATCTCGTCCAAGACAGCAGCACCACAACTGGTTCGCTCTAGAGAGAGTGAGCGAGAGCCTCTCTTGAGCCGAGCCAACGTATGTGTGGCCTGAATTTGTCAGTTCCCTCTTGACCGAACCAATTCCTGCATTTTCAAACAATTCCTAGTAAATCAACCAATTTCACCTAAACGACTGCGATTGAGAGTACAAATTAGTGGGTATGGGTACTCTACAGATTGTGCAGCACTTTACCAACGCTGCGACGACGAAGCTTCACAGCCAGACGTGAAGGTTGGCGAAGTGCTCTGTCGAGGTGAATACAGTACTGTATCACAGGACCAGCAACTTTCAATCCGTTATTCTTGCAAATCACAATCCATTATCTACTTATGATCTGACCTCTGGCCTTCCCAATTGGAAGCCTGGGTTCCTTTCTTCCTTTCCTCCTGACCGCCTGCCGGTCGCCACTCTATCGTTCGAGTGGCGACGCAGAGCAGTTCTATTTTCATACAAACACCTACGTTGTCTCTCGTTTTGCTTCTATATCATCTATACCCGGCGCTTTGGCACCACGAGCTCGGCCGCGAGCTTGGCCAACGCCTCCATAGTGGCGAACTCCTTTGCCGTAAGGTTGTTGTGCGCCACCGAGTCGGCCGTGCAGAGTGAGGCCATGACCAATCCGTCGGGCGCGTACACCGGTAAGCCGGCGTAGAACTTCACGCACAGGTTCATGACTGTTGAGTTCTGCGCGAAGCGCATGTCGCGCTGCGGGTTCTTCAAGATCAGCAGCTTCTCGGCGTACACCGTGTGGATGCAAATGTTTTCGTTGCGCGGGCAATGGAAGGCGATCTCGGGCAGCTGGCACGTGCCGATGGCGTGGAGGTTGTCCTCGTCCACGACGGACACTTAGCCGATGGGGAAGTTGAGGCGCTTGGCCGCCACCTGAGCGATGAGGTCGAGCGCCGAGGCGTCGAACGAGTCCTCCAGCACGCCCGACTCCTTAGCGTACTGCAAGCGGCGCTGCTCCTTCTCCTGCGATGGCATGGGCGGCAGCGGGTGGTGCGCGTTCACGGTCAGCGACGAGTCGAACTCGTACTTGTAGTCGTGCTCGCGGTCCGAGAGGACGTACTCGCCCGACTTGTACTACTCCTTGAGCACGCGCATGATCTGGCTCGGGTGATTCTCCACCTGCTGCATGACCGTAGCCTTGCGGCTCTTGCTCTTCTTCTTCTGCTTCTTGCCGGCCTTCTTGGCGGTCATTGCGTCCACGAACGGGTAGTCCTGCTGCGTGGCCGTGGGGCTGATAAGCCGGCTGAGCGTGTCGAGCGCGAGCGATCGCTGCGCCGGGTCATTCGAGTAGAGCTGGTCCGTCATGTCATCCATGGAGCTGCGGTCGGACACGACCGAAAGCGTGTCGCCGTCGTCGTTGCCGTCGTCGTCGCCGTAGTTCATGTCCAGGTGGAAGAGGTCGCCGTTAAGCCACTCGTCGTCGTCAATATCCACAATGAGTGGACCGAGCGCCGGCAGGAGCTCCTCGTCGTCGTACTTGCACGATTCGACGCGGAAGTCACACTGCAGACAGGCGCGGTTCTTGCGCACCTTGCCGATGCGCGCCTCGACCTCGTAGAGCTGCGAGCAGTTGTTGCAGCACATGTGGCTGCAGAGCTGGCAGAAGAAGTCGCGGCGGCGGAAGAATCTGAAGCCCTTGTGGCAGATCGAGCAGGCCTTGAGCAGGTTCGGGTCCTCATAGTCCTGGGGGAAGTAGATGAGGCTCCGGAAGCCGAAGCGCCGACACCGGATCACGCGCTCGAACTGCATCGAGCGACTCGGTGAGCAGGTTCAAAACGTACTTAGTCTTGGGGTTCATGATGGCCTCGCAGTGCTTGGCGATGTCGGTCGAGTCCATGGACGACAGGTGCTTGCTCGTGAGCTTGCCGAACGAGACCGGTGCCGACGAGTCTCTGTAGGCGAACAGCCGTGAGGCAGCGTCACGCAGAATGCTCTCACTATGTTCACACTCTTCTTCTTTGGCGCTGTTCGGATTCTGATCCATCCGAAGTATCAGATGAAACATTTGAGTAAACTGATTTAGTGCGTCGGAATCATGCAGTCTGAAGGATCCAGGCGACGAGCGTTTGGACCAGGACATCTGCGACGACATCATCGCCACGATCCCCAAGCTCCACGCGGCCGTGCAGCGCGACACGTTCGGCAAGCGCTGGAAGCAGAAGCCGCGCAAGGACGGCGTCGAGTTCTACGAGATGAGCGCGGCCAGCGCGTCCGAGGACCCCGAGGACGACCTAGACATCGTGCACGCCGTGGTGGCCAAAGTCGAGCTCAAGTGCCGCCTCAACGAGCTGCTCAACGTGCTCATCAATCTCGAGTCGGATGAGTCCGAGGCCATGATGAAGGCGCTCAACGGCAAGAAGTTCAAGCGCGGCGACGTGCTCTTCCAGCAGAAGTGCGCGTTCGCACCCAACAGCAAGAGCGCCAAGCAGGGCGAACAGCAGGGCCTCATCACCGTCAATATGGCCACGCTGCACCCCAAGCACACGCTCACACTCAAGACCAAGCACAAGCGCACGCAGAAGCTCGTCTTATCCATGTGCACGCACCAGTACGCGTCCAAGGACTGCGCCCTGCACATCATGAAGACGATCCCCAAGCCAGTGCACGACCAGATCGTGGCTGTTGAGGACCGCTCGGCGCTGCGTCGCGAGCTGGACCACCTGGCGGTCGGCTTTGGCATCTAGTCGACGCACCGCAGCGGCGGCAGCATCAACCAGACGACGACTGCTGCCACCGCCACGTCAAACCCATCAAGAACCCGTTCGTTAGCGCTGCTATCAGCTAAAGCCGTTGCGCTATTACACCCACTAGAAGAGATCGTGGCGTGCCTCGACTTCTTTCCACGTGCGATCCGCAGCGAGCTCTTCGCGCACTTGACCCACGAGTGGCTACGCGGACTTGAGATCCGATGGCAGTGTGACCATCCGCCACCGACTGCTACTGCTGTTGCTGACGGAGGCGATGACGACGACAACGACGACTGGTCGCTGGAGAAGGAGACCGAGAGCGAGTGGCATGCGCGCAGCAAGAGCGTCAGCGTAGTGCAGCAGCAGCACGAGCAGTCGCACTGGTACCTCACAAGCGCAATAAACAGCGGCGTGGTCGGCAGTTGGAGAGGTGGCGCTTACGAGACCACTGGAGCGTACGGCGCGCCGCCTGGTTCGACCAGGCGGTGCTGCTCAGCATGCGTGACCAACCTGCGACGCCGGCGCGCTGGAGAAAACGAACAAGGCGTACCCAGAGAACATTGAGATTCTGTCGCTCCTGGGCCACGTCAGCGACAAACTGGGGAAACGAGACGAAGCCGTGGTCCTGCTGCGTCGTGGAGCTTGAGCCTGGCAATGTGGACGCCCTGATCGGGACTGCGGAGCTTTTGCACTCGTCGGAGGACCGCAAGGACCAGATCATTGCGATCCTGTTGTACATTGCCGCGGAGAAGATGATGAAGCATGCGTCCAAGTGCGTGCCGATGGAGGTGTACATCAACCTGGGTGTGCTGCAGCACCGTATCAGCAAGACTGCGAACGCGATCCGCTGTTTCCAGCAGGCGCTGAAGCAGATTGTGCTGGCCAGTGACCCGAGGCCAGCTCGACGATCACGATCGACGAGGACGACGAGAGCTCAGATGAGTTCAAGATCTCAGCGGTCACTGAAGAGAACGCGACGATCCTGTACAACATCAGCCTCGTGTTTGAAGAAGTGGGCGAGCGCGACCAGGCGACAGCGATCTACGAAGCCATTATTGCGGTGTTCCCAAAGTACATTGACTGTATCCTGCGTCTCGGCTGCCTGCTGCGCGACAAGGGCGACGAAGCGGGCGCGATCAAGAAGTTTGAGCGCGCGCTGGAGCTCGTGTGCGCGGAAGCCTGTCTGCTGCAGGGCAACATCCACTTGAACAAGCGCGAGTGGTCGTTGGCGCAGAAGAAGCTTAAGAAGGTTCAAAATCGAGCATTTATTAACTAGGTTACTTATTGCTCGGCGTCTCCGAAAAGGGTGGCTGCCTGATCGTAGAGCGCGAAACTACGAAGCGCGGCTCGCGCGTTTAGCGTCCTGGCCTTGGCGTAGCGCGACTCGATGTAGTTGCACTTGGACTTGAGCTGCGTGACGGACTTCGCAGGCATCTCGGCGTGCAGCATCTCGTAGAACACGAAGCGAGTGTTCTGGGACTGCCGGTAGAGCGTCATGTGCATAGCCCAATAAACGAACAGGGCGTCTTCTTCGGCAATGGTCCAGACCATGCTTGGGGGAGAGGGAGAAATGGGAAGTGAGTGCTTCCCAAGCTGGCCTCTTTGACCACAGAGACGCCAGCCAGCTTGGGAAGCCTCGCTCGGCTGCTCAATTTTCTCTAAATTTATAAAATTTTCTGAATGACCAATTTAATATTCATATTCACTCTAGTTTTATGAAATATGATTATTTATTTATCCGGAAAGGTGTATATCGACGACATCGTCCGGATAACCGTCTAAAACCCTTTCGCGACCAAAGGGTTTTTATATGCGTTCCGATTAAGGCAGAAATGATTCTACTTCTGATTGATTGACACAGTGTGCCAACCCAGATGGCCATATGATCTCACCAGTACCGGTACATCTGGTCGCCGCCTTCTCACGCTGCTCCTCGTCTTCACGCTTCCTGCACTCCTGAAAGGTATTGGTCGTTGTTGCGCTTGTGATGTTTGAGGCAAATTGTGAAGTGAGCAGTATTATCTTGTTTCTTTGCTTTGCTATTCTCTCTCCTGGTCTGCCCTTATCTTTACTTCCTTTTCTTGATTGACTAACTCTCTGTTCTCTTATGCATGCCCTGGCTGAGAGCAAAACTAGAAACGGTGCCGGGTCGGGTGTCGGCATCTGAGGTGCTACCTTGAAGCTATTGAGAGCACGTGAGGGCTGAAGAACTCTTCGAAATGTACCATTTTGCACCCATTTGCTGAGAGAAAACAACTTCATCACGGAATCATTTGGCTGGGGTTTCCCATAGAATTACACAACCAAGTTGCTGTTTTACTTTCGAATTACAAGAAACAAGACCGGGGAAGCGAAAAACAAGGAAAAAGGCCCGGAAAAGCGAGGCGCAATTATACTGTGGATGTGGTGTGAATACAGAACTTATGATAGTGTGGCCAATATTATGCACTCCAAACGCTGGCGTTGAATTTGCACTTTTTCACGAAATGGTGCAAGCAAAACATGAGTTCGCTGAGCTTTGTCAACTCGGATAGCGCTCGATGAGTGGTCACTCGCGCTCGGAATTTACATGAATTTGCTAGCCAATCAGTGAAAAGTTGTGATATGAAATTATATAAATCTAAGCCTGAGAATCTCTCTATCTCTTTCCTACAAATAAATCAAAATCATCGAATCGAATCTTGAGATACAGTAGAGATCCGAGTGATAATTTATTAATTCGTCAAAATCGACGTTTCATTTGCCAAAATGTGGATCTTTGATCGATCATTCGCCAAAATAAATTACCGCTGTTTTTAGTCAGTAAGAAAATGTCATTATGCTTGTGAGATATCTGAACTTGAGCTGAAAACGACAGGAATCTAATCTTGAGAACGTTCGATTCTTAACGAAGAGATAGTGCCTTAAGGCCCTTCAAGAAAACAAAATTTCCTTTTCTGGGAATAAATATTAGATAACGAACAACAACATTCTAAACGTTGGTGAGCGCGGTGTTGCCCTTTGGCTCGGACGGACGAGAAGGCCACGATGGCGCCCACGACGCCGAAGATCACGAACACCCACGGCATCACGTAGCCGCATCCCGGGGTGATGGCCACGGCAGCTACAGCGCCACTGGCCGCGCCCGCAGGGTCCACCGAGCCGCTGAGCAGCCAGTCCATGGAGATCCACGTGAGGAAACCAGCCGAGGCCGCCAGGTGCGTGTTGATGCCCGCAATGGCCGCGATGCCCTCGGCCGCACCGGACGAGCCGGCGTTGAAGCCGAACCAGAGCAGCGTGGTGCTGATCATGACCAGCGGCACGTTGTGCGGCTTGACCTCCTCGCCGTGGTTGTAGCACTTGCCTACGACGATGGCGGCTACGAGCGCGCCAAAGCCACTGGACACATGGATGACAGTGCCACCGGCAAAATCGATCGAGCCCATATTTCCCTCCCAGCCGAGCGCGTACTCGCCGTCGAGCTGCAGCACCCACATCCAGCGCGCCAGCGAGTCGTACACGAGCGACGTCCAGAGCAGCGTGAAGAGCACGAACGAGCCGAACTTCATGCGGCTGGCGATGCCGCCGCTGAGCAGCGACGACGTGATCATGGTGAACTGCGTCTGGAAGAGCGCGAAGAGGATGTGCGGGATCTGGCCGCCGTGTTTGCCGCTCGGGATGCCCGTGACGTCGTTGTAGCCGGCCCACTGGAAGAGCCCGTCCGAGCCGAAGCACCGAGTAGCCGAACACGAACAACTGGATCGACACCATCGTGTTGGACGCCATCTCCTCACCCACGAGCCCCGCGTAGAAGAACGCCACGCCGTGTTGCCCGAGTTGAGTAGTACTGTGTGTGTCTATTAAACAGTGAAAGACCCTGAAAGACCTACTGAACGCGTCGCGCCAGCAGTTCCACAACGGCAAGTACAAGGTCTCGATCGACTGCAGCATTGAGGCGCTGCGCGAGTTCCACCTGCTGCAGCGCGACGAGTACACGGGGCTGATCCACGGCAATCTCGCGGCCGCGTACACCAAGGTGAGCGATGACGTCAAGGCCATCGAGCACTACAAGCGCGCGCTCGTGTTCGCGCGCAAGAGTCCGAACCAGATGCCCCCTCAAAAAGAGCGCACCTACGACCTGCTGAGCGCACTGGCGACCTGCTACTCGCGCCGAAACGACGTTAGCTCGGCCCACTCGGTCATCCTGGACGCGCTCAAGCAGTTCCCCGAGTGCCCGAACCGCAGGGACCTCGAAGCGCATCTCTTTCTGAACGCGGGCCGCGTGTTCTTCACGTTCAACAAGCTCACAGACGCCGAGATCTACCTCATCAAGGCGGAGAACGCGGCCATGAAGCAGAATGGTAACCAGGCAGCCATTGCGCTCAACGCACTGCTGTGGTTCAGCAAGGCAGGTAGTTGGACAAGGACGAGCAGACGGTGCGCGTGCTGGACAAGGCGGTTGCGCTCGCGGAGAAAAACGCCGTGGCCACGGGGACCTACTCGACTAGTTCCTGCTGGCGAAGCTGGACCCGATCGACCCGGTCGCGAACCCCAAAGTTCCAGCTCGTCAAGTACGAGATGGAGACGTCGGCTGGAAGGCGCTTAACCACTTTGAGAAGAAGAGGATCTTTGTGCGCGGCCGCCTGCGCGCCACCGAGGTGCTCGTGCATTTGCTCAACAAGGTGCCCGCGACAAAGGACGACGTGGCGCTCAACAAGCTCGAGCGCGTGCTCTTCGTCGTGGATCACGTGGACATGGGCAAGCTGGCGCCCAAGGACGACGTGGCGACGCTCATGAAGCTCGTGCTCTGGAAAGTTGACTTGCATGTGCTGCACAAGGCCAAGCACGGGAAGGCCCAGGCCGTGCTCGTGAACACGCTCACGAGCCTGTTCAGGGGGAAGACAACAAGCACCACTGCGGCGCTGCGCTGAAGCGACTCGCAGAGATCTTTGAAGAGGGCCACGTGGTTAGTGACGAGCTGCAGAAGTTTCTCGACGAGGCGCTGTCGTTCCTGCGCCGCGACACGAAGGCGAACTCGTCGAGCGCACTGGTGCTCAGCAGTCTGCTTTTCAAGTTCGCCCAGCGAGCGGCCAAGCAGGGCGACATCGCCAAGGCGCAGGAGCTGCTCGTAGAGAGCGTGACGCTCGCGCGTCAGCACTGCAAGACAACGACAATGGTAATGACAGCCAGTGACCATACTGAGAATGGTGACAAAACAAGCGAGCAGTTCTGCGGGGCGCTCATCGGGCTCTGCGTGCTGCAGATGAAGCAGCATATGAAGCAGCACAGGCGCTCATCGAGGAGAACAACCGCCTGCCGTGCGCCGAGATGTGGAAGAAGATGTATGTGAGTCAAGGTCCAGCTGCGCGTGGCCCGCGAAGCCGAAGAGAGCGAGCGGCGTGCGGTCCAGGAGCGCAGGCGCTCTTCTTGTGCTTGACGCCCTCGCTGCTCGCCACACACAGTAACAACAAGAGAGTGTGAACATGAGCAGACTGGTGAAGAGGCGAAGGGTGCACTGTCGCTCGGACGTTGACGGAAGCTTTCGTTGACGAGATCGGAGCATGGTGGAGCTGTGGTCATCCGCAGCATCAGCTCTAGGATGATGACTGCTGTCGGCCAAGGCCTCTGGTGGTTCGTCAGGATTTGGTGGATCAGGAAAAGGTCCGAGACTGAGTTCCAATAACATACCTTCGTTCATCACCTGAGAGCGTGAGATCGATCACGTATGGGTTCCCTGACTAGCGGCAGCGCTGGGATTCGCGTAAAGAGGTGCAGCGTCTTTGACTGACCTGCTATCTCGCAAAAGTGTAAAGTCAGGTTCGTCTGAGACCGAGGAATGGGCCTGATTGTCGAAGGAGATGCTGATGCCAGAGAGCACTTCTTGATGGAAGGCAGCTTGCATTTCTGCTGGTAGTGGTAGCGTGGCACGCTCAGTGGGCGGAGTGACTTGACCCTCGTGGAGGTCACCCATCCGCAGTGTAGCGCCCAGGCCAGTCGCTAGATGTAGGTCGACACCCGGTGGATCGAGATGAGGACTTAGCTCAGCCGCTTCGTCTAGTTTATTCCATGGGATTGGTTCTCCAGCTGCGTACCTCGACATCGCGTTGAAGTCCACGTCCATGCTGGCTCCACTGTGTCCATGATCAGAAGCGCCTGATCGGCTGTGAGCTGGGTCT
This sequence comes from Globisporangium okanoganense, assembly GCA_023334035.1. Lineage (NCBI taxonomy): Eukaryota > Oomycota > Peronosporomycetes > Pythiales > Pythiaceae > Globisporangium > Globisporangium okanoganense. Next base: position 12,640 of record JAASFY010000399.1, read on the forward strand.
GGAGGAGCAGCTGCGTACAGGCCATCGCGTCGTTGGGCAGACGTGATGGGGACCTCGTCAAGAGCCTTGTCATGGCCTCCGGGTGCTGAACCTGCTTTCTAGCCGCCCTGCTGGTTCAGAGCCTTGTGGACATTGCCTGTCGCGACACCGAGAGGGCTGGCCGAGCGGTTAGACCGCGAGAAAAGTCCGCGAAGACTGGCCTGGATCTTGATGGACGCGGAGGTACGTGCACGTGCAAGCGCCGCCATGATTGAGATGTGCGACGTGGCCTTTGCCTGCACCTCCGGTTGAATCACTGGCAGTTCTGGCTTGTGTGGGACGATCGGCGGTCCGCTGTCCGCTGTCGGCTTTGAGTGCTCTGTTATAAGCCTTCGCAGCCTTCTTGAGCAACGCCTCTGCGACAGCCAGTTGCTGGGCCGCAGTGTGCGCCTTGGAATCCGCCGCCTGACGCGGCAAGTCCAATATGTCAATGGTCGTCTGACTGGGGTTGTCCTTCGGGTCGTCGAGCGTCTGGGCCTGCGCCTCGGCGGTTGGATTTTGCACTGGATCGGTCGCTGTGGCTAGCGCATCGATGTGCGCCAGTGCTGCAGCCTCGTGGAAAAGCTGTTTGGCAGCAGTCGCGTCGGCGGTGGTAAGAGATACCTCGGCCTCGGCTGACTCTTTCGCCGCTGTTGTTGATTCGAGAGCGAGAGATGCTTTGTCGAGCTTGGATGGCTCTGGCTCATTCGGTTCCTCTGTAGCGGCCGGCGGGTCGTCGATCACTGGCTCGGGCTCTTGGACAAGCTCCTCCGCGTCTTCTCGCTGCTCGTCACCGCGAATGACTGCTGCTAAGACCGCTTCTCTGCGAGCACGAACTGCATAGGCAGCTTCCTTGGCAGCTGGTGCAGCTGGGACATTTGCCTTGGGGCTGGGGGTCTTCGGGATGGAAACTTATTTGGATACCTTTGGTGAACCCTTAGTTCCGGAGTTGGAGGACGTGCGTTGCCTGAGGCGTTGTTACCTCCGGTCTTCGAGCTGAGTTGCTTGTCGCCAGAGCCGCTCTGGGCCTTCACCTTCGTCTTGTCTCCATTGCTTGGTTTAGATGCTGGTGGTGAGGACTTTGACGCCACTGGCGAGGGCGCTGCAGCAGGGGCTGATGTCTTTTTCTTGCTATCCGCCGGTTCCGTCCAGTCCTCCGTGTTCACCTTAGCCTTGGCCTTTTGCTTCTTCTCCGACCCTGTTACCGCAGCGGTGGCCGCCTCAGCTGGAGCCTCCGCGTTGGTAGCGTCAGGCCGTTTCCAAACACGACCACTACCTCATTTTGCTGGCGCTTAAAGACCACGGGTCCGCAGCCGATGACCACAGCCTCCACGTCCACCAACACGTTGTTGAACAGCAGCGTGTCCTGCACGAGCGCATTATCGAGGATCACGGCATTGCGGATCGTCGTGCGGTAGCAACCTGATGCGAACTTAACGCCCTCATTCAAATCGTGGTGGAAATCGTTCGAGAATCGACCGAGCACCACGTGACCTTAGAAGACGCACTGCTGGATGCGCGCCACGTTCACGGAAGCGTCCATCGCGGTCTTAAACACCTGGCCCCAGTCCTCCGCTACCGTGAGATTATAATAGACACACACACATTCGTATACAGTGTTAGATCCCAACACAGGGTGTGCCCACTGGAGCTAATGGTATGGGCTCGTGGCCTACCCACCGGTGTTGCCGCGGAGCTGGAGCTACTCGATCTCGTGGGTCATCAGTGGGAAGAACTGCGCGTGCGCCTGGATGCGTTGGCACGCGCGCACGTACTGCACGAACGGAGAGCCTTTGAACAGGTCACTCTGCAGCTGAGAGAGCTCGCAGAGTGTTGGCCTCGTGCAGCTCAAACTTCAGTCCGATGCTCGGCAATGAGGCATGTTGGCCATCGCCAGGCGCGTCGAAGCTTCGTGATTGGATCATGAACTCTGCCACGTTGCTCATGAATGCCTGGTTGATCTCCACGCCGACGAAATCGACCTCGACGAGTGGAGTTCTGGAGCACACTGCCCAGCAACACACCACACATACGCATATGTAATTAGAAACAACATGCCCAAGAGCGTGATGACTTTCCAAAAAGAGCTGCTCGTCGGCCATGAGCACAATCAAACAGACAAACGTACCCCATGACCTGCTTATGACTATCGCTTCTCGAGGATGACGGCCATCTCGGCGTTCGAGAGGCACGTCTCGTTGCGGAAGTCGGCACCCAGGTTGGTCTCCACGGCGTCCTTCGTGTCCATGACGTGCTGCGGGTTCGCCGACATGCTGGCAATTTGGATTTTGAGACGCTGTTCTAACCGGAACTTGTGCGACACAACTTCCCATCGCCATTTTCCAACTGTGCTTCAACTATCCGGATACATTCCTGCGACCTCACGTTCAAGCAACATTCGTCATTTTCGCCAGAAATCAAACAAGCTTAATAACGCGAGCATGGCAGCGCCGACCCCGCCCGCGGCGCCACCTACTTCAGCGCCTCCGGCGCCTATTACCACCGCCCCAGCACCAGCTGCAAGATCAGCTAATGCATCAGTGACCCCTAGCTGCTCGGCGCCTGCAGCTGCTCCTGGTGCTTCAGCCGCGACTCCGAGCATAGCGGCTTCTTCGACAACAACGACGACGACCCGGTGGTCGCGGGCGTGCCCGTGGACCTCGGACAGCCCGTGCACATCAACACGAAGAAGCAGCTAAAGCGACAAATCAATGCCATCATCGGCTGGAACGAGCTCAATCGCGCGCCCATGAACATCGGCTCGACGCTGCTGCGCGGCAACGAGCCGCAGATCGTCTAGCACCCGTACTTTGTGTGCAAGTGGTCCGTAGGTATCCGCTACCTGGCGCTGCTCGTGCAGGACCAGTGCTACTTGATCTCGCAGAACTACGATATCATCGAGGTCGTGCTCTTCCGTGCTGACGCTGCTGCTGTACGACATCCTGGCGCTGAACGACAGCCCTGTGATGTCGTCCAAGCTGCAGGACCGACTGAAGCTGATCCCGAACGACGTGATCAGGCCGCGCAAGGCGATCCCGCCGCCCAAGGACCAGCCGGCGGACCACTTCCAGCTCGTGCTGCAGGCCATGTACCAGCTCAACCGCGTGAGCCACGTGATCCGCACGATCATCCCGCGGGTATCGCAGACGCGCTAGAACACTGGCCTCGTGTTCACGCCCGTGATGCTGCCCTAAATGCCCGGGTAATCCAAGGGGCTCTACCACTGGACGCCCACGTTGCAGCTCATCGCCGAGTTTCAGCTGGGCATCGAGTGGCGCGGCCGGTCGCCCAAGCCCAGCTTCAAGTTTATCATCCACGACAAGCGCACGCAGGTCGTCCACGATTGGCTCACGTTCACACCAGGTACATTGTTCTATAGTAGTCCTGTGGACTTGCGTTGCATATGGAAAATGGTTTTGAGGACTAAAGTGATGTATATGTCTACTACAGAGGAGTTTAAGACGTTCTAGCAGGACAAGAAGGCGTCGTCATGCATCGTCGAGTGCGTGTATGACCCCGAGTGGCTCACGTTCGTGCCGTCGCACGACAAGAGCACGTGGTACACTGGGAGTCCCGAGTTCAACTCGACTGAGCGAGGCCAAGGCTGGCGAAAAGGTTGGTCAGAATCGATTTTTGCTAGGAACGGACCATGTAGAACAAAGACTAACATTGCCGGTTATCCTTTTTATATTGAAAACAGGCGGGCGGCGGTACGCGCGTAGCCGTCCGGACAAGGCGATGTCGCTCGAGCGAACGTACCTGATCATCGTCGAGAAGACGCTCGTCGAAGACATCAAGCTCGAGGAGTTCGAGACGACCCGAGCAAGGAGACGAGTCTGATGCAGAAGCCGCCAAGACAGTGCGTCGCTCTCAGCTGCAGACCAGCAGAATGTGCGTAAACCTTACAGAGCGCTGTTGATGAACTTGCTGCTGGTGGACTTAGTGTCGTGTGTGTGCTTTGTGTTATGCCAGGACTATGGGCCGCCTAGCAAGAAGAGCAAACGAGGCAGCGGCAGCAGTAGCGAGCAAGGCAGCGCTGGCGGAGCTGGTGCGTTCTTAATACTCACATGACTCAGTTGTTGTATTGACTTTGTAATGAAAACCTCACGGCTGTCATTGTATCCACCAGGCCCTGTGACTGGCGTGTGCTACGAATTCCAGAACAAGGGTGTGTGCCAGCGCGGCCGCTTCTGTCACTTCTCACACTGCGCCTACAACTCGACGTGCTGCTGCACGAGCGACAAGAGCACCTAAGTGACGGACGCGCACGCACATGGTGCAGCCATGCGAGCCCGTAATCCACGCGAAGAAAGCATAGCATGTGCGCGTGCACAATGCGTGTCGGTATTTCCTTCCACGAGCAGCGTGTGCTGGACGCGACGAGTCGTTTCGCTGGGGAGCGACGGTGTATTAATACTGTGGCTGCGTGACTTGCACGCAATCCCCATGCTCCGCAGCGCAGCGACTGCTGCTGACTCCTAAGGCCGCGGCTGAGCTCATCTACAGCCAGCAGCTATGAACCTCGCGACGTTCTGGGTCTACGAGCGCATGCCGATGCAGAACGAAGCGGCTGGGGGCGCCCCGTACGGCTCGTTCGACGTCTCGAACTCAATCGCTGAAGAGCGCGGCAAGTCCAATCTCAGCCGCGTCCCGAGCTAGCTCGCGCTAGTCAGCACCGCCGCAGCCATTGTAACGTCCTCAGGTCCCCAACAACAGCTGCAGCAAGCGACCCCGAAGCACCGCTCGACCGTGTTCGCCACGCGCGAGTCCATCTTCAAGAAGCTCGTGGACGAGAGCGTCGTGCCGGCAATGAACGCGGTCGCAGCGGTGCAGATCTTCTTCGACTGCAACAAGTTCACCATGGAGTACGCCGACCGCGCGCCCAAGCGCTTCTATACCCAAACAGCAGTAGCGGTGCTCCCAGTACCAGCTGTGGAACGCCATTGCTACAAGTACGAGCAGCAGTGTCCACCAGTCCGGCTGCAAATACAGCGGCTGCGGGATCACCAGCGTTGCCACTTAAACGAGGGAAGCGATCGCCGGTGGTCACGACAACACCGAGGGCTTTGCAGGCCATCCATACAGGCTCCGGCTCACCTGCTGGGGCTTCACTGGCATCGCCCTCCACTGCCACAGCTACGACTAGCGCCGCCGCTGCCAGCACTAGCACTCCTGGCGCTTGTGACGCGGGGCCGAGTACCGCCAAGCCGTCGTTCCTGAGCCGCAAGAACGGCCGCAAGAAGCTTGCGCTCGAGTTCACGCCCGCGCACGCCTTCCGGTCGTACCTGGGCGACATGTTTGGCACACGCGGCGAGTACATCAACGGCATGCCCTACATGTCGTGCATGAAGCGCAGTCTGCAGCTCACCTTCGGCACCGGGGGCAGTGCTATCAGCAGCAGCAACGGTGGTGTTCCGTGGGGCGACGTGGCGCGGTCCGAGGACCGCCACGTGCTCAAGGACGCAGTCTCGGACGCGCTGTCCGCAGTCGTCTTAGCAAACCCAGGACTTGGGTTCGGTGGCAGTGACCCAGTAGGACCGATACCCCCGGCGAGCCTGCTGCGAACAAAGCCCGTCTCGTTTAGCGTTGGGGGGAATGACGAAGTGGGGCTCGGCGGTGAGGAGCACGGGAGCCTGCAGACCAAGCAGCGGCACCGCTGCGCGCTCACGCTGAGCAACTAGAGCTCGCACCCGGAGAACGCCGTGCTCATGGTGCAGGAGAACGTGGTGGAGGCGCTCATGCTGCTCTGCAAGGCGAACGACGGTGTCACGCGCCTGCACTGCGTGGCCGCGCTCATGAACCTCTCGCACGTGAACGAGCTACGCCAGGTGATCGTGCGCCAGGGGGCCGTCAAAACGGTCTCGGAGATCGTGGACGAGACCAAGGACAAGACGCTGCACCATCCGCTCTGCAACCTCTGCTGCCTCGAGAGCGAGGAGAACGTGCTCATCGAGGGCGGAGCCGTGAGTGCGCTCTCGGTGCTCATCACGGAGCAGCCCAAGGTCGCATGGCTCTGCTGCAGCACGCTCTTCAACCTCACGTGCGTGCGCGAGCCGTACCAGAAGATTGAAAGCGTGCTCAAGATGTTCATAACGCTCACGACCTCCAGCGGCAGGGGCGGTGGTGGTGGGGCGTTCTCGTCTGAGGACTGCGACGAGATCACAACCAAGGCGCTGTGCAACCTCTCGAACTTCAAGCGCGTGCGCCTGCGGCTCATGGAGGAGGGCGTTGTGAGCGTCATCTCGTCGCTCATCCACCTGAACACGCCCGACATCCAAGAAATGCTCGTCTACGCCATGCTCAACCTCTCGGCTTTTAAATCCTGTCACAATGAGGTGATCGCCAAGGGCTGCATGGGCACGCTCGTGTCCCTCACGAGGCTACCAGCGCCTCGACTGCCAAACTCCTGATCGCCAGCACGCTCTTCAACCTGAGCAATGAACCTGAGAACCGCCTGCGCATGGTCTTTCTTTAAAGGGCTCCTGCTGCTGGTCAACGAGGTCTGCCGCGGCTCCATGGGCTACGCTGGCGGCGAGGTGCTGCGTTCCGTGTGCGCTCGTACGCTCTACAACATCTCGTGCAAATTCCCCGTTTCAGTGATACGCTCATCACAAACTCGACTTGCTTCCACAAGCAAAACAACGGCTCTACTCTACTATCGTTCCAATGGTGTCGGACGAATGCTCCGTCGATGCAGATGGCGCCGCCTGCTTGCGGTTCCAGCGATGACGGTATCGAAGCGTAGCGTGTCATCAACAGCATCCACTGCGATTGATGACGCCGCAGCTAGTGCACTGCGCAAGTGCGTGGCGTACCGTTTGGGCTCGGTATGGTACGAGACCGCGTGGGACTGGCAGAAGCAGCTCATCCAGCGGCGCAGCGCTGCTTCTCGCGAGCTAAAATCCATCGAACAGGACGTCGTGCTCGTGCTGAAGCACCCGAGTGTGTACACGCTGGATCGCGGCGTGACCATGGACAACGTCGAGTTCGACCCGCTGGTCGTCGACACGCACCTCAAGCTCATCCGTGTGGGCCGAGGCGGCGAGGTCACGTATCATGGAAGACCAGTACAACAACGAGAGCCTCGCGTCGCTCGAAGAGCCCATCGACGAGCAGATGATCTCGGACGCAGTGGCCCAGGCTGGCGCAGACGACCAAGGTCGTGAGTTCGGTGGCCCTGTTGGGACTAACGCGCCCGTTCTCTATGCCTCGTGTGCGCAGAAGATGGCTGGGAATGTATTGACGCTCACCGATTTTTTGGTCGGCGTGCTGAACGCCGGCGACTACTTTATCGTCCAAGAGGTGTTGGACCCAGCAGCTGCAGCCACTGGCTCAGCCCACGATCTGATCGCTCGCAGATTTGTTACCTCATATACCTACCATTCAAACTGAAAACTGATCGCTCGCAGCTAGAGCCAGGTGCGAAAAAAATGCATGTATCAACTTAATCTATGCTGCTGCTGCTACTGCTTAGGGCTCAAAAAGCCCATCGAACGCGCTGGTTACCGCTTAAGCCGCTTGTTGCTTCCAGGTCTCGACGGAGACGAAGGCTGGGACTCGTTGAAGAGGGGTATGTAGAAAAGGATTCGTTCATAGTAGGTCACTTCAGAGACGGACGAGCCGGCAATCCAAGTCCACTTGAGGCGCGAGAGGTGGGGGACCTACGTTTACGCTATTCGTAAGCATTAGAGTGCATACAAAAAAACAATCAAGCAAACACTTACCAGAAGTGGGTCGTCCTAGATCTGCGCGCAGACAAACGCGCGGAGATCGATGCCGTTGCCTGCCGGCGAGCGGCGCAACACCAAACCCGTAGCCTTGCGCTCAACGTCGTCGATGTAGCTGGACTGACCGGTCCGGACAGCAAAGCTAGAGGTACGTCGGCCCTCATTATCGCCACTCTTCCGGATGCGCACATACACATGCCCATCCTTGTCGCTCGGCTTCATCGTTCCGCGTTCGCGCTTGTGCGTGCGCTGCACCGCCGAGAGCGCGTCTAAGAACCCGTCTTGATTACGATGCGCCTCGGCCTGCGTCACCATGGCCCGACGGTGCTCACGGTCGCCGCCGCCGTCAGCACCATCAGCGCCTCGTGTCGCTCGGTCTGCTCGCGCGCCGCCACCATCGCCGCGTTCGACTGCTCGCTGAGCCGTTCGTTCACCAAGTCGTACTGGCTGCGCGTTTGTTCGAGGTCGGACTCGACGTGACGGCGGAGCTCGCGCTCATGCTCGAGGTCACGGGTGAGCAGCTCGATCTGGTGCTGGAGAACTACGATTGCCATACTCGTTCCTGGGGTTTTCTCAAAATGGCGCCGTCAGACGGCCTTCTCCGGATGAAGAGGAGTGGGATATTATACTAATACTTCCTCTGTCCCACAGTGGGACAGAGTAGTACTATAGTATGCATTTGAATAGAGAAGCACGCCTATTAATTAGCCCACTCGCTTCCTTCGTATTCATCTTCACACAGCTCCGCTTGCAACTTAGATCACCGCGAAGGTGTCGCCCTCGAGCTTGTGCTTTTCGTGGCTCCGCATGACTTCCGCAGCGGCGGCATTCGCAGTGCTCACGTCCATGGCGGACGACGCGTTGAGAGCGTCGTTGATGTACGTGGTGTCGTTCTCCAGCGCGGTCATGGTGGCCGAGAGCCCCGCCGAGACTCGACGGTCAACGCACCGTCCAGCGACGGGCTGTCGAACCGTCCAGCGACGAGCTGTCGAACGAGGCGCCACCACCCAAGTTGCTGCCCGCATCCGACTTGGACGCAGCGGCGTTGGGGTCTGCCTCGTGGCGCGCCTCGGTGCGGATCGCATCCTGCACTCGGCGCAGCGCAGTCAGTGCGCTGTCGTCTGGGTCGTTGCTGTCCTTGAGCACCTGGAGCACGTCTCGGAACGCCTTGAGCTTGTCCTGGAGTGACAGACTCGGCCCCGTCGCACCACTGTTGCTGCCGGTCACGTCGTCCGCATCTTCGTCGAACTCGTCGTCGGGCACTTTGTCCGTGTTCTGTACCACCTTGAAGAACTCTTCGTGGGTGCTGTTCTCGCACTTGACCTCGTCATTGAGGTACTCGCTGAGCGGCATGAGGTCGGGTAGGCGCAGGAACAGGAACAGGTGCGAAAGATCCGTCTCGAGGAACGCAAACTCGTGGTCCTCGAGGTCGTGGCTGGGCATCGGCAGGCGGCCCGGGATCGTGTGCGTCCGCGCCCAGCCGGCGGTCGCCCAGTTCATGGCCTGCAGGATGTCGACGTCGAACACGAACTTCTTGCTCTCTTCGGCCTTGTCGATCGCGTGGCGCACGCGGTGGCGGTGGTAGCGCTTTTTGAACGTCGCGACCAGGCTCGATGTCACCGGGTTGAGCATCTGCGACACCCCACCCGTCAGCAGCACGAAGAGCATGATGTTGGTGAGCTCCAGGTGGGACACAACGTGCGACGGTGTGTTGTTGAGGAACCGCAGGATGTGGCGCTTCTGGCTCGCCATAGCGAAGTCCAGGCGCTGGACCCAGCGCGAGAAGACCACGCCCGTCATCCACGCCTTATGGTTCCAGAAGTAGTGCAGCGAGTGCTGCTCGGCCGACTTCTTCTTGAAGCACTTTGGGTTCTCGTAGTGCGACACGAAGAGCGGTTGCAGCTTCTCCGAGTCGTCCGCGAGCGCCACGACGAAGCGCTTCTTGGCGCGCATCGAGTCCTCCTGGAGCGCGCTCTGCATCGGCGGCAGCGTGTACAGCACGCCCATCTCCTCCATTGCGAAGACGTTGGCGAGCTCGTACTTGTCCGTCTCGTTCACGAGCGCCTCCATGGTCGAGAAGTGCAGGATCTTCTTGGCGTCCGTAGCGCCACTGCCGCCATTCGCACTGTTGCTGTCGCCGCCGCAGCTGTCGAGTTGAACTTGCGGAAGCTTAAGTTGTGGCGCATCTGGAACGAGTGCAACCAGCCGTTCGAGAACTCGGGCTGCTTGTTGTCAGACAGCGTTGTCTTTGAGAGCCTCGCGTGTGCAGGGATCTTACGAAGGACCTCAATACTTTATTTACTGTATCGTCATGATCATCATCCTCGCATTTCTTGCTCGTTAAAGCTGTATCAATATACTTCAAGTACACACAAACAGACAGATGCAGTATGTATACCTGTGTACTGTATTTTACTTTATATGCGGGACACAATCGGGACCGTCCGACTTGTTCCATTGGGCCACAAGTTTCAAAATCGCCAATGAAACAGATGCTCACACGCCGCGCGTCACGTGGCTTTCTTCTTTGAAATTTCGCGATCTCGACACTTGCCCCCATCCCCCGCAAAAACGCCAGCGGAGCCGATTTTTAAAACTGCCTAGGTGAAATGTGCAGAAAATGTGCGAAATCCGCCGGATTTAGACCCATGTGCAAAATGCCTTGGCAAATGACACCGCAGGCGATATTCTCGAGAATTGCCTAGGCAGAGAAACATCTGACACGGGAACATCACAATGTCGAAAGCAATGCAATTTCTCTTCGTCCATGGCTCTACTGTGTGAGTGAATGTATAGTCAGCACTCGTACTTTCATTTACCGTATTTCCTATGTTGAGCAATACACCCATGAAGCTAGCGATTAGGTTACCTTTGCAATATTATGTTCTGTCGAGTATAATTTATTGCAGGTATTTGCTGAAATTTACATGCATAAAAATGGTGTGGACCACGTCCAACCGCGTGCTTTCATTTTGTGATACAAATTGGGTGGATACAAGGGCGTGGTATTTTGAGAAAAGTCGTTCAAAGCACTTTTTGGTACAAAAACACACTTCGTATGACAGTATGGTGTGTATTAACGATAACTGAGCACAAAAATCAAGAGGCCGATTTGAGTGCAGCCTTCAGCTCATTGTACTCTTTTCGTTCATGACGCCCCTGATGTTGCTGTGACGCCACTTATGTTACTGTTGCGCAGTCAGAATTGACGTTGCATTAAACTATGTTGTTTCTTTTGATAGCAGTGAACAAGCGGGAAACCGCACTTGGTTCCGAACGACATTTCTATTTTCGTAGTTTACATCATTGTGCTGTATTTTACAAAGTGTATGTCTTACAGTGGTGGCAGGAAGTATAAGACCACCTCGTTTGTTACAATAAACACGCCACGTCATTGATTTTTACGAGTGTAAATACGTTTTCGGACTCGCCTTTCGAAGACCAATCGTTTGGCGGTCTCCATTCTCCGATCCGAGCATTTCC